>OW052183.1:159938410-160215910 GCA_932526625.1 Rhingia campestris
TCTCTGTGAACGAATACTTAATTTCTCTTTTTAATCAATAAATGCACTTTCTTTATTTTCCGGTCTTTCGACCCTTTGCGCGTCTCTGTCTGAGACAAGACCTTTGCGTCGTACATTCTGCGAAACCCGATACGAATTACTTAGTTCAAGGGCTCTTGAATCCATTCTTATTTACTCACTTAAGTGACGCTCCAGTCCGGAATGAACCTGTGCTTAAATTTACATACCTCTCCAATTTGCACACCCAACTAACAATGTTGCTTCGATAAAGCACTTTCGAAACTATTTCCCCTCCAGCAATATTAACTAAATGAAATGTTATGGAAACACATTTGGCGCACTTAAAACACTCTATAAGATTTCTTTACCGAAGCCTTACTGAAACTCAAAAATAACGAAAATAGCAATTCAAATATTGTATTTATTTATCACAACATCAACTAGGCTGTTCTCTGAAACATGCAAGAGTATCAATAACAAAACTACTTGAAACGTGTTCTGCAAAACCATTAATTGAAAGACGAAGAAACACATTCATTTTTAATAGCTTCGAATCGTAGGCATCAGTTATAGCAATCAGTAAAATGTCCCAAACATGGGACAAAATGTGCAGTTGATGTGATTACACTAAGAAATGGGTGTCTGAGTAAATTGTGAAATGGAAAAATTAAAAAAAACCTGTTTGTGTTGCCATGACTGGGAATTGAACCCAGAACTCCGGCGTGGTAGTTTATTGCAAAAGAATGTAGTCACAGCTGGTATAAGCCTTAAGTCAGCTCTAAGGGCTCTAAGCTTCTATATTACTTCGGCGGAACTTCTACCAAAACATCTTTACAACTGTCACATGTACACAAATCACCGGAAACTTCATAGAAGCCTTATAAAGGGTGGTTAAATTTTGAGGGCTTATATTGGTTTTGAATAAAACACAAATTATTTAGGAAAATTATTGTCATTTCTTTTTATTATAATAAGATTGGTATAGTTTAATTATGTATAGAACAAAATATCGGCCAAATGCAACCTCGGCGGCACACCTCCATCCGATGGTCCAAATTTTCGATGACGCTGAGGCATAATTGAGGTTCTATGCCGTTAATGTGCCGAATTATCTCATCCTTTAGGTCTTGAATTGTTGCTGGCTTATCGACGTACACCTTTTCTTTCAAATAACCTCAAAGAAAAAAGTCCAACGGTGTCATATCACATGATCTTGGCGGCCAATTGACATCGCCACCACGTGAGATAACACGGCCATTGAATTTGTCTCGCAAAATAGCCATTGTTTCGTTAGGTCTGTAGCAAGTGGCACCGTCCTGTTGAAATCACATATCGTCCACATCCATATCTTCTAACTCGGGCAATAAAAAGTTCGTTATCATCTCACGATAGCGAATACCATTCACAGTAACTGCTTGACCGGCCTCATTTTGGAAAAAATACGGCCCGATGATGCTGCGAGCCAATAAACCGAACCAAACAGTCACTCTTCGTGGGTGCATTAGTTTTTGACAATCACTCTTGGATTATGACTCGCCCAAATGTGGCAAATCTGCTTATTTACGAATCCACTGAGGTGAAAATGTGCCTCATCACTGAGGATGATTATCTTCGAAAATTGATCATCCAGTGTTGCCATTTCTTGCCACCATTCTGACCATTGACGACGCTTGAAATGGTCAAGAGGCTTTATTTCTTGAGTCACTTGCACCTTGTAAGTGTGTAAATGCAAGTTTTTATGCATAATGTTCATCAACGAAGAGCTTGAGAGGTGCAATTGTTGGGCACAGTCACACTATCGCGAACAGCATCAATATTTTTGCAGTACGAGCTTTACGAGCATGCACTGGTGTTTTCACATCTGCACGATTTTTCTGATTGTACGTACATTTGGACCGTTAGATTGACCGACAAAATCACGAAGTGCACGATATGCATTCTGATTTGAACGCCCGTTTTCTTAATAAGCCTGAATAACTTAAACGTGTTGCTCGATTGTGTATCTTTCCATGGTTCAAATTGAGTTAGTCTAAAATTGAGAAATTTCAAATGAAATGAAAAAAAAACTTGACGGTTAGGTGTGGTTCACATTCAACATCGGCCCTTAAAATGTGATCACCCGTTAGTTATTAATATACCATTTCGTTTTCTATAAAGCATGTGAATTTACTTCCAAGAGTTATTAAATAGGCTGAACTTCTCCGAGCAAGTTAAAAGCTCAATACAAAAAATGGCTTCTTGAAATTGGAAACTTGAACTTTACAGAAGAAAAATTATCAGTTGGTTGGTCAATAGCTTACTGCCTCTAGTTGCGCACTTTTAGTTGGTAGAGGTCGGGTGAAAGGAGTACCCGTTACTTAAGGCGGGGTCCTCCCTCTACTGCGTCCAACATCTGGCTCGGGATCGAAAACTCTGAGAACCGAAGTATTTTTGTCCATTCGTTTTGTATACGTAATAGTCATCTTAAAAGTTCAAGTTTTGAGTTTTGAGTCCAGGTACATGTCGATGTAGGTATAGCTCGAAAATTTTTGACTGAATTTTCATCTCCATAGCCCATCAACACAAATGGGACCGAAGATTTTCCGAAGAATTTTTCACTCAAAACAATCAAGGATTTCTTCAGTCCGCAGAAGTTGTCTTTTCATATTTTCAGCATTGACTGATATTTTACTATGATCTTTCATAGTATTTCATTTCTACAGGATATATAAACATCGTTCTTGGAATTGCACATCTACCTATATATCTTCGATTCGTGGCTTTACATGTTCCTTTTTCTTCTTTATGAAAAGCCTATGCTTTTCCTTTTAATTACAATCCCCTTTGATTTATTTAAATGTCTGAAGGATTATGTGTAGATCGTTTAACTCGTTCTGGTTCGAATCAAGGGGCGGGGGGGACTTCCCTCCTGTCTGGCTTCGAACTACGTCTTTTGTCTACCAACATTTCAGTTCTTGTTTTGCCCCCTCTTGTATACAATGAACATTGATTACTGGTCATAAAAATGGATTTAATTTTTAATTCCATGTTGAACATTTGTTCACATTGCTCTTTAACTGTAAACGTTTAAGTCATACGAAAAAATATTTTTTGCAAAATAGTTCAATTTTCTATAGCAAAGGCTGTCAAAACTTTTTATTGTGTTGAGTCGTTCTCGCTACAACAGTTAAAAAGTATCTCAAGAATACCACCTGAAGTCACTGGGTCTGCAAACTCCGTCCGTCTGTCTGTATTTATTTAGTTGTTTGGAATTCCTTAAGGAGTCTTTTTTCATTTTTGCTCTAGGTTGAAAAATAACGGTACCTGCCATATAACCATAAACAAAAAGTTTGATTTTCTAGAAAACGGCTCTAACGATTTTGATAAAACTTTCAAAATGCTATATTATTTAGGACATTCTATCTTTTGGTTGGAAAATATAGAACCGCAATTCGAATACCGAAAAGCCAGAGCAGAAAGCATCTTCGGAGACATGAATGAAAAGTCAAACCAGCCGAAGGCATTTTTATCGACGAACATAATATACTATGAATATAACTTGGAAATTTCGTAAACCACTCAAAAATACCCGATGATCAAATTTTAAATGCGTTGGGAGAACGATGGATTCCATGTCAAAATCCTATGATTTTAAGAATGACACAGATCGACCATATGTATTTCGACATCAGTGGCTAACTGATTACCCATTTATATCATATTCTACCAAATTAAGAGTTGTTCTTTGCCGCTATTGTTTTCTTTTAAAGACAAAAGTCGATCGCGGGTTTCAAGGTGGGTTTATTCTGAAAGAATTAAGTAGATATAAACACTTCCATAAACATGCGAAAAAGCATTTGAAATCAAAGTGGCACTCTGAATCTACAGAAAAAGTTAACGAATTTTGAAAAGTTTTAGACAACAAGGCCAAAAGTGTTGACCAACTGATTAATACTTCGATGCAAAAGCAAATTGAAACAAACAGGAATTGAAGACGTGAACAAAAATCGATTTTTTTCTATAATAGCGGACGAATCAAGTGATATATCCAGCACAGAACATCTGTCATTGGGAATACGATTTGTCCATATAAAAGAAAAGAATACAAGATTTGTATCCAAAGGCAAATTTTTTTCACTGCAGCTTGTATAAATTAAATTTAGTGATAAATGATGTAAATGAAGTGTCCGAGATCAGAAATGCTGACGGATAAAAGAAATAATTACTTTTTTCCGGTAAAGTCCTTTGCGAAGAAAATGCATTCCCAGCATCCCCCTGTTTTGTGAAACAAGATGGATACGAATATACAAAAGTATACGAGTACTCAGGGAAAACATACTCGTTGTAATGGAAGCACTGCAAAAACTGGGGGACGAGGGAAACCGTGGTACAAAACAACGAGCTCTTCAACTTTACTACTCGTGCTCTAATTCGACTTTTTTAGTCTGCTTGTTCATAATGGCTCATTACTCGTCGATACTGGAACCAGTCGCTAATGTTCTACCAATACAAATGTTGACCAGAATTTATTAAGTGTAAAAGTGCAGATCACTATCTTAAACAAGCATTTAGAAGATGATCGGGAGAATGCTGAGAATTCTTCAAAACGCTTTGGGAAACAATTCAAAAGTGTTTGAGTGAATCCGGAATTGAATTGAGCTGCCCTAGAATTGTAAAAACAAATCGAACTCACCGATCGAATATTCCTTCGTCTTTACCCGAAAATTATTTTAGAATATCAATTTTCGTTCCATACTTGGATTCTCTGATAATGTCCCTTAAAGAGCGGTTTTCAGAAAAAATGAGTCCGCATACGCAATATTTCAGTTGTCTCCTAAAAGTATGCAAGGCATGAATTCATCCAATTTCAATTCGATTGTCGGATATATAACTGATAAATATGGATCCTTTCTGGATAATTTTTCTGTCGAGTCCTTTATGCGGTTAAAGTACAATAAGATGACTTTTGACCAAACTCAATATACCAATATATGTGATGCGCTTAAAAATGCGGAAGAATTGTCCTTCCGGTTTCGCAGCACTTTCTTTAGGACTTTCCATACCCACCACTACATGTACAGCAGAGCGATCTTTCAGTACATTGAGAAAAGTAAAAACTTTGCTTAGGTCAACAGTGAGCGATGAAAGGCTTGATGTGTTGTGTATGATGAACATTCACAAAAATTTGGTAAAAGAAGATACGAAATTTTATAATACAATTATAGAACGTTTTGGTAAAGAACCACGAAAACTGCAATTTCTTTTTTCAAAACAATTAAAATACATTTTTAATGAGCATTATTTTTGTATTTATTATAACCATAAAAGAAAACAAGAGGTAAGTAGGTTCCATAAGAAAAATTAAGTCAATTGTCAATGCAATTTAAAACCGCCTTAAAAATTTTATCAAAATATTTTATCTGCCCTCCCTCGGAAGAATCCGGCGGGCGCCTATGGTACGCCACCCAATGTTCATCAAATTGTCGTACACCTCTTCCATGGCACGATTTTATATCCCACCGTTAGGGACGTGTGCATATATTAGACTGATTTAAAAAAAAAACGTGGCTCGTCTTATTACAACGACACTGTGACATTAGATGACACCTGTTAGAAAATATATTCCGAAAGTGTATATTAAAAAAATAAGACTAAAGGAGATTCTTAGTTAAAAGACACCTTCTCCACAAAAATCCTCAAAACACAAATCAGACCACCTCGCAATTTGTTTAGCAAATTTCACCACATACTGCGAGAAAGCCGCATCACATTCCACCAAAAAAGACTGAAAGGATAATGGAAAAGATGTATGTACATTGTACATAAATCAATGAAAGCGAATCCAATCATCTGTATGTACCAACCTACTCGAGGAGTAATCTGCACAGCGTCCGTTGTGTTAGCATCAAAGCATGGTGTGCCGGTCTAATGTTGCCGGCAAAACATTACTGCACAGCACAAGCCATCTCCATCCGAGACCGCATTCACAGCTCAAACGATTTAAACGCCAAAAGCCACTTAAATTACATAATTTTGAGATGCGGACGAAAAAGGTTTTTCTTGTCCCTAAGGTCTTGGGCCACAGAAAGTGTAGATAGGAATTCCATTGGGAAAAAATGGTTCTTTACAATAACATGCCTCGCGTACTTAGACAAATCAAGACGCACGCTAGATGAGCTAAAAGATTCGATGGGTTCCACATACACACCAGCTCAAAATATTGTTAAGTCGTAAATAATGGCTTTCCTGTCAAAGGTTAGATTCTTTTATAATTTAGTTGTCATAGTGTTTGCAGCTCTTGTATATACTTGCAGTGAAATCTTAGGAACTTTATGAGCTAATGACGCCCAAATCACCGTACAAAGATGTATTTGTATTTTATTGGACAAGTGGTGCAGTATTTCACATTTGAGAAAATGTACGACAAGTTGGGTTTGCTGATTTGCAATAAACTATCAAGCTTATCGGCTGTACTCCTCGAAAGGATCTTTAGTTAAATGGTTGCGTAAAAATGTACCTTCATGCGGTTTTTATGTAGAAAGACCTTCGCATGTTTGCTATTTGCAAATATGACCTTTACTATCGAATAACTTAGAGGGAATTATGAAGGAGTTGGACATTTGTTTGTCAAGTTGATGATGCTGTCAAGTGGCTGGGCATACACTGCTCACACAAATTAAGAGTTTCATAGAGCAGCTCGTATATGGCAGAGCAGCAGATCAAAGGGAAGTTGATGGTAGAGACATGCAGACAAGTAGCTCACACATCGGGTTAAGCCTAATGGAAACGTATTTTCGACATTCGGTTATGTCATGGGTATAGTGGCTTAGTGGTTAGTGCGTAAACCAATTAAACGCGGGGTTCTGATTCAATCCCAACTTCTTGCGACAGACACAAATACAACTGAGAGAACACAAATGAATGGAAAAGGTAGGTTTGAAGCCTTGTATGGTCCGTTAATGCCAGATATTTATTTTTTGTTTCATAAGACTTGACGTCGTTGCCGTCATCGTCATCCGTAGTTTGTTCTTGTTTCGGTTCGAAGTGCAAAAAGACGTTCATTGGTTCATCTGGTAGCACTTCATGATCAAAGACCAATACGTACATTCGAATTGACGCAAGTCCTGGGAGATGGATTGAAACTATTTCACAGCTGCTTCCTTGAGCTTTGGAATTGATTTGACAAAGGTTCCATTTCACAAAACTAAATTCGGTATCACTCTGGGATGAGGCTATTTCATGATTACCTCCTTAAGCGTATGAATAAATTTGGCTCTGACTTTTATTTCACAGGACCTATACGAGAATTGATGGCAATCTTGAGTGGTAGACGAGACAATTTTATAGTTGCTTCCTTTTGTTAATAGTGGATCTGACCAGTCGTCTGAAATAAGAGACCATATTGGTCTAGTATCAATGTTTTTTTATTCATTATTCACGTACACACTAGAGGTTAACGCAACGTTTGACAGCTGACTTCTTGATATTGATATTGCGGTCCTATTGGCAAACATGCTATCCGCAGAACCGTATTATGTTAACTTAGCGCACTTGCTAGAGGCTTGTTTTCCCACTGGGTTTTACACCAACATGTCATTCTAAAGTTTTATCCCTAGATATCTAACCTGTAGCTTGTATGCATTAGTAGATCTAGCAGCCGAACAGCTTCAGGGAAGCATTTCCAATCGTCTTGAATAGGAAATCAACTTGGTTAGACCTACACGGTTGGGCTTAAGACTGATTAATGTGATGTGAGCAATTAGGTGGCACGATTGTTAGTCTTTCTCGTGTGGAGTTTAGTTGTTTTCCCATCAGGCACGTCCCAAATGGCGAATAGGAAGGTCCTCCAAAAAAATAACCTTCTAGCACCTCAACGGTGATACTTGGAAGCATTGGTGTAGCCAAGGCAAAAATGACTACGGTAAAACCTGGTCTGAGCCAAGCAGACAACGGTGGAAAACTTGGAACTCAGAAAGCTGCTGAATGCGCATCAGTGACAGGAGAAACAGGTAAGACAATGGCTCTAAGCTCAAGTCCAAACCCAAACCCTGTACGAGTGTCCTGGAGAGAACTTTAAAGGATCAACAGGTTGTTCTTCTTCGAGCTCGCACAGCTTTGATGCCCCGCTTCTACCGGGAATGGTTCACCACTTCTCCGACCCAAACTTAGGTTAAGCATATTGGTCTAGTATCAACGCCTCTAAGGTAAAAACTTTGGAAAAGTCCAAACGTAGGGGATATGTGTATTGTGCACCCAGGTAGGGTATACCTCTATGGTTGAATTTGCATCCATGCCATCGGAAAAGCCATTGGTTTTGTAACCTGGCCCTATCCGTGGGGCTATACCCCCACCCTTACTCTAACCCATCTGGGAAAACTTTATGTACGATCTCCATCTTGCACCAGATGGTTCCCCCAAATCACTATCAGAGCAACCGTCCTCCAGCTCTAAGCAAGTTCTTGTTGCTAAAGCTGCTTATACGAGGATAAACGGGAACTTACTAAAATAATTGCCCGCATCCAAAGTATCCCGACCACAGATGGGATTGAAAATCAAAATTCTTCTCTTCGCTTGGTTAAGAACGACAACGACATCCCTAGGAGCACCAAAAATAAAAAACGTCCAATACCTCACAATTCAGAACCCCTGACAGAACGTTTAGTCAGATGTTGAAAGAACATCTGTAATCCGCGGTAATTGAGCGCAGTGACCCGAATTAAAGCATAACATCGGAAAATGGAAGGAGGAAGAGGTGAAGCTTTCCTCCAGCTTTTTAAAATCCTTCACAATCACCCGGGCTTCGCGCCCACTTTCCGTGGCTTGCCTCCTAAGATACATATAAGGAGGATTGCATGTACAAACCAGATGTCCAAATATCTTTTCAAGATAGCACTACCTAAACTGGATGGTCGGACATTGAGATGGAACGTGCACCACCCCCATAATACAGTTTTCGGTCATCTCTAGCTGGGGTTAAGCGAAAATCGAAGAACACGGAGATGGCGGAAACTCCATCAGAACCACACCCTCTTTGGGGTTAATACAGAGTCAGCATAACTGGAGTTAGTTTGTGTTACCGATATGCTCTCAGAAGAGTACCTCCTCGCGGGATTGTGCATCAACCTTATGAATGCATGACCCTCGGTATATGTTAATTCGTTATAAAATTAAAGGAAAGAAAAGGGAAGCGAGTATCAGATATCCCGCCTCTTCTTGCCAAATTCCCAATAGAGGCTGAAAACAAAGCGAATCAGTGCCGCTGAAGGGTCTTCGTCCTACAATTCTTGGACACTCTTCCTCTTTCAAACATTTTCTTTTGGAACTGGATCCAACATCCTCCACGTTATCAGTTCATATTAAGAGCCTAATCTGTCGAAAATTTGGTCAGCCTGGTTTTAAAAAAAAAACATTCGATTCGTAGAAAAATCCAGTTGATTGAAGTAGGACATGCGTGTTATCCTATTTGGGTACAGATCTAGCCGCTACCTTAACGAACCTTATAGGGGTGTTAACCTTGTTGACATATTAATGATACAAACCTAAGCAATTGCATTCTCCTAAATGAGCTTGACAATCGCAGCTGCTTAAGCCTGTTTGATTAACTCCTCGTAATAAATGGAATACTTGCCCCGATGTTTTTAGACACCTATTTAAGCTTACTGTAGAGCCTTTCATTTAACATAGATGTATTACATACCTTGGCCTGTCTTCTGATTACTCGTCTTCACCATCACAGTTCCTTTTTTATATGGAAGCGTGTCCGTTTTGAGCTAATTAGGGTCAATACTCTCATATTATACCTTTTTCCTCACAACCATTCACGTATAGTTAATATTTCATTTACCAATGGCGGGACATTCCAAATGCGAATGGCTGTGTTGACAAAAACTTAAATCTTTTGCCCGGAGGCAGTTCAAAAGTCACAGCATTACAATCTACAATGTAGTAAGGTAGGTCCATCTTACTCAATAACATCATCGAACCACAAGGCTATGACCTCACTGCCTAGAATGTGTGATATTTTCACTTGGAAAATGTTGATTGGACGTTGTTAATTATAAATACCCCTCACGCCAAACATGGACGCGAGACAAATAAACTGACAACAAACGAATCTACATCCAAATTAGATAACTTGTACTTTCAGGCCCACTGGACGTATCTATCTATCTATACCCATTCCTTTGTCCCGATTCACACTTTTATTTTCACTGCCACCTGCCTCCCTATTTGGATGGCAAATCACCACAATTAACCAGCCACACACAGATGGCACTTGTTGTTGGCGCACTGGGCACACTGCGCAGATGCGCATTCCGTGGTCCTTCTAATTGCGCGCGTTTCATCATAATGCCCACATTTGGATGTAATAAAGCGTGTAGCGTAACCTTGTTCATGCTCATTTGGCCAGAGGGATTGCATAAGCGTTGGCATCGTAAAAAATACACGGTAATTCCATTAGCAGCTAATTCCAGAGCTGCGCATTCTGGGAGGTACTCGCGCATGCACACCTCATCCGCTGACTGCGTGGCCACTGCGTTCGGCTGCGGGCTACTCCAGCCTTTTGGCGACAGAATTCTACGATTTTGCAAATTACTCTGTTAATGATCTACCGGCTCACATGAAGGGTGGCTTAGAAAATTGGCATTAGCCAGGCCCGCAGGTATAGGATGTGTTTGTCGTTTTTTTCGGGGCCAAACATCGAACGTGATCTAAGTGGGAGAATCTTTAGGTTCTTATCTGCGACTTTTCTTAATTGGACACACAAACAGGCACGCGAAGGCAGGAAAAACCAACACAGTAGCTGCAGTCTAGCGTAGGCAAAACAGTAGCTCTATAGGCTGCGATCAGCATGAAGGGATTAGGACTTTGTATACCCCTCCAGTCTGGTGTTGTGTGTCCACACGACTTTGCTCTGGTCAGTAGCAGCAGCATCCCGTGCGCCAAGACATTGTTGCCAAGGAACATTACGGATTTAAATTTTAATCACACGCCCAGATGACAAAGGAACAGGCTGCGCGCGGATCCCTTTTTGGTGGGCGGCAGGCAGTAGCGTGACAACATCGATTGTGCGCGGATGCTTGTTTCTGGAGTATATGGAAGCTGCGGCTGAGATTCAAATCGTGATTGTATTCGAATCCCAATCCGAATCCGTGGAGTGGATGAGAAATGTGTTGTTTGTCGTCGTGGGCATCATCATCTCTGATTTGATCTGAATGGTGTTGTCCTAATTTCTCGGTCTGGCGGCCATCTCGGGTTATTCCGATGCCAAGCAGCGTGCTGTCAAAACTTTTGTTTTGGAATTCAAAATTCAAAGAGAGACACTGACAACTTCCACGGTGCATAGATACCAGATGTTTCAGGTGATTAGAGCCAGAGAACTCTCGCGGCTGGCACATAATGGCGCGCAATGTTCCAGTAAAACACATATACCCGCAAAGTAGTACTCTGTCCTGAGCGCGCGATGCATTTGTTGTGCCTTATCTCGATATGGAATCCAATCCATGGTGAACTTTGTTGCTTGTTGTATTGTTGCAGCACAAACTGCTGCTGCTGGCCTCGAGGCTGTTGGATTCAAAATGCACGACATAAACGGTAACTATTGTAATTCGCCAGAGCCTTCCTATTGTCTTATGGCATTCCTTCCTGATCGCCGCTTGTCCAACCAGCTGTTAAATAAACAATGGAGTTGTGTGTGCGCGAGCGCGCGCTTGCGCACATAGGTTGTCGACGCGATTACATTTTCAACTTAATATTGTGCACACTGACAGGTCTAACAGAAATGTCAACGAGGCGCTTTGAACATGGTTCTGAACAGTTAACGTCTTGACAGGAAGGTGAGGATACTCGTATTCTGTGGTATCGTTGGGGTTAGGAGATGCGTGTTGATTCTAAATAATCCGTTGGCGGAGTAATAAACAATGTCCGACATCAGATTGTGATGGTTATCAAATGATTTATTTTTAACAGAAAAAAATTCATTAGATGTGGAATGTCCGTTAGGTACTTATATGATTTTGTAGGGTTATTCCGTGGAGGCTACGCATGGTACTTTTACTGTTTATTCCAGTATCATTGAAAGCACGTGCTATTATAAAATACTTTAGGTTATTGGTTACATCGGCTTAAAATAAAATCAAATAACTCGATCTTATTCAATTTAAGTTCCTAATGAGCTTAAAAAAATTGAAATTATATGGATCTTCTTCCTTTTCTGAGGTTTTATATTTAACAAAACCGATCGTAACCTGCTTATATCTACTAGTATCGTCTAGGCACAACATACGATTTACTTCCTAAGAGAGGCAAATGATGGTATGGCTGCATTTATATATCTAATTCACAAATCTTGAGGGCTGAATATATTTTCGGATTTTTTGAAAGTGTTAACTGCTCAAGCCTATGAAGGTTTTATAGGAAATCTCCGCTTTGACAATGAAAATAACTGCGGAAGAGCTGTTGTATAGTGTTGTCTTCCTTTAAACTTTTAGCTTCTTATTCGGTTAAGCTAGATTACTTTGCAAATCATTTTTTTTGTCTAATTTGCCTTAGAATTGAGAAAGCACGCTTCCATTTTGGTTATCTGAATATTCTGAGGAGATAACATCGACTCTAGCTGTCATCGCAAAGACTGCTAATAGATTTTCGCAGCCATGAATGCGTTCTACAACGCTCCAAGCAAAGAGGAGGGATGTTAATCCGTCATTTAAATAAACAAGGATGGAGGAAAAGTGGCTTCAGAAACACGAAAAACGCACAAAAGCTGCGAAGTATCACTCCAGGAAAATATTGTCAAAAGTCAGGAACACAAGCCACGAACAGAATCTTGTCAAAAGGAAAAATCGTAATTTATTACAGTCGATACTGTAGACTGTGAAATGGAGATGACTAGCTGCTAGGCAAAACGAACCATATAATAATGGCGACGATAGGGAGAACTACCTCCAACCGAGCCTAAATGGAGAACTGTTGTTACGTTAGTTCTTGGGTGCTTTATGGTAGTACTTTACGAATGAAGGTAATATTAACATTCCGTATTTAAGAAAATATATGCCCTACGAATTGTTAATAGCCCAGTTTAGCCATTAGACTGTGGAAGAAAGTTATAAACATAAACCACGTAATATTTATAACAAAGGAAACTTTTATTATTTATGGGGCAGCAACATCACTTGATATTTTTTAAACTCAGTAGACCTCATTTTATAATTCAAATTTTGTATTTTGCTGTCAGCGGAGTGTTGCCGTAAACTTTTAAAAAAAAGTCGCTAACTCGACCCCAAAAATCCACTAGATATCTCTTACTGCCTTAATGCCCAGGTTTTCGAATTTGAGAGATCTTTAAATTATTTCGTACGCTGATGTCTACGATCAGACTTAAACCGGATACAGTCTGTTGTATTACTTATACGATAATAAAATTTAAAATCGTCCGCGAAAGTTAAAACGTTGCATGAACGTCATTTAAAAACAAAATAAAAAGCAATGGGCCTAAATAGCTATCTTGAGGGACACCGGAAGTTACATTGATTTCGCGAGAAGTATAACCATCGATCTTAACCAACTGCTTTCTGTTTGTTTAATAATTATGAAACCATTTAAGTAATGTGGAATGAAAACCCAATGATTTTAGTTTTGCTAAAAGTAAGGTGTGGTGCACTCTATCAATGGCTTTTGTAGAGTCAGTGTAGAGTATATCAACTTGTAATCGTTCACCAAAGCTGTTAATTACATAATTAGTTAATAAAGTTAAATTGGTAGCACCTCGAATAAAACCATGTTGTTTATTCGAGATTAGCTCTTTTACTACGAAGAAAATCCTTTTCTTGACAATGCTTTCAAATAATTTAGGAATTGCAGAAAGCTTCAATATAGGTCGATAGTTTTCTACTTTTTGTCTCAAACCATTTTTATAGATTTTTTTTTAACGTTTAGAATACATATTTACTTACTTACTTACTTAAGTGGAGCTAAAGTTCGGGATGAACCTGAGCCTCAACCAACATGTCTCTCCAATTAGCCCAGTCCTTAGCTAACTGCCTCCAGTTGCATACTCCAAGTTGGTTGAGGTCGGTTTCTACTTGTGAGCGCCACTTAAGGCGAGTTCTTCCTCTATTGTGTCCAACGTCTGGCTGGGATTCGAAGACTCTGCGAGCCGGTGTATTGGTGTCCATTCGTTCTACATGTCCTAGCCATCTTAAACGTCCAATGCGGAGTTTTTTGACTAGGGGTATGACGCTGTACAGCTCGTATAGTTCGTGGTTGAATCTTCGTCTCCATAGCCCGTCACGCAAACGGGACCGAATATTTTTCAAAGAATTTTTCTCTCGAATCGACCAAAGATTTCTTCATCCGCTTTTGATACGGTCCATGCTTCAGCGCCGTAGAGCAGGAATGGGATTATCTGGGCCTCCTAAGTAGTTCAAGTGAGGGCTTTACTACTAAATTGCCTTCTTAGCCTGAAGAAACAGCGGTTGGCAAGGGTAATTCTTCGTTTAATTTCTGATGAGATGTTGTTGTCAGAGTTAATAGCAGAGCCAAGCTAGATAAAGTCCCGTATTACATCAAAGCTATATCAATGGTGACGTTCTGTCCAATTCGTCGATATTGCATGTATTTTGAAGTTAACAGCATATATTTGGTCTTACTCCTTCCTTCTCTATAATATCAAACGTGGCTATTACATCACGTTGAGTCCGACCAATGGAAGATTGTGGTGTTCGCTCTGGAGTTTTGCACATTCCTCTCAAGAATCAAGTTAAAGTAGTCACACGACAGCGCATCGCCTTGCCTAAATACTTTTTTGGTATCGAATTTGTCGATGAGGTCGTGAGGCCCACACTGATGGAGCAGCGAGAATTCTCCATCGTCATCCTACACAACCGGACGATTTTGGGCGATATACCAAAACTAGACATGGTTCTATATAGGTCGTCTCTATATAAATGCTGTCGTATGCGGCTTTGAAATTGATAAATAGGTGTGGGTATCAATCTGTACTTCTTGGGTTTTTTCCAGGATCTGCGGAAGTGTGAATATTTGATCAGTTGAGGTTTTTAGGGCTAAAACCACACTGATAAAGGTCGATCAGGTTGTTGGTAAACGGTTTCAGAGGTTCACATATTACGGCAGATAAGATCTTGTAGGCGATGTTGAGGAGACTTATGCCTCTGTAGTTGGCGCAATTGCCTTTCATAAATATAAAATCAGACACGTATTATTTCATTCTATTTCCAATATTAAACCATTTATAATGCCTGTTTTTAGCTCATCACTGTGATTTTGATGAAATTATCTACTCTTTCGGCAGTTTCAAACATTTTTTATCCAGTAACGGTTGGCATGGCTTTTCATACTCCGGGGTGACCCATCATCAATTGAAAAATATACGACTGCTTGAGAGACGCTGTATCCAAACCTTACTAAGTTTGTACAGGACCCCAGAATCCGAGCACATAATATATTAACCACAACGAAAGCTCAGCTGAAAAGAATTGACAATTTTCTGATTAATGTTATTCGAACGCTAGTTATAAGTGCAATGTCTAGTGCGAACCAGTGGATCTTCGGAGCTTACTATCCCAATAACATATACATGCAGAAATCGCTTATTGCAGGCTTCATCCTTCCTTAAAACTATCCTAGAATTTTTTTATCATCGCCACCTGACGAGTTCTCCGGTTTTGCACGTCGATAGATATCGGATCTCGAGGAAATTGATACTGAAAGGTTTTTTTTTAGTTTTAGTTCCTTAGAGTGTTCACTCAGGCAAGTATAAGTTAAATTTAGTTAAATGCTAATGATAAGTTAGATTTTAGATGTTAGCATTTTTGTTTTATATCAATTTTGAGATTCCAAGCTAAATAAAAAATTAACAATTAAAAGAAAAAACTCCATGGTGACGCAGGTACATTATTTTAACCATGCAATCTCGATCCTTTTTTGCAGCACTTTCGTTGTTTTTTTCATTATGGTGAGCTTATCACTAAACGGTTAAACAAATCTGTAAATCACTTTGCCAACATTTTGAGAACTTCACTAATACGACTAATATTCTCTTAATAATCAAGAAATTTTAATATAACTCAACTATTTTTTAATCAACGCAGCATCCAAACAAAGTATACTTTCAGTCCAGAGGCCTTTTATTTCTATACAGATCCACCGATTTTTTCTGATAAAGTATATGTTTCTCTTCAGTAACATGTGCTGTCAAATGCACATAAAAAGTAATTATGGATCATTTTTTTGCAATTGCGTAGATTATTGACTACAGAATATTAAGGAACCACCTGATCACCTGTTGATCATCCGTTTTTTCAAAACTATTTTCAAATCATAAGAACTTTATCAGTCTGCAATTTGGTTATATCGTCGGATCATTTCAAAAGAGCACTCAGAAATCGCTCTTGAAATTTATCCTGTATTAGTATCTATCATGGGTTTGCATATAGAACTGAAACCTGCATATAACAACAATCAAAATCCTTTTGACCTCCTTTAACCGATAAGCCAACTTTCAATCAGTACCCTATCTGCAATCTCTCTCTCGCATTAACCTACAACCCACAAGCTATAAATTTCAATACTCACAAAGTCATACACACATATACCCTTGCAAAAATATTGCCCTAATTTCTCCACTCAACTAGAACTGAAACCCTATACAAATTCCTGACACGCAATAAAAATGGAAAATAAGACGTCAGCCTTTGTATATGCATACCCAAATAAAATTCATTCCTATCATGTCCCATTTAAGCAGTCCTCGTGCTCCAACAGACCCACAAATGGAACAATTTCTACACAGTTCAAGACAGCACCCCGTGTAGGCGGTCTTAAATATCGGATCTCGAGGTAATTGATACTGAAAGGTTTTTTTTAGTTATAGTTCCTTAGAGTGTTCACTAAGGCAAGTTAAATTTAGTTAATTTGCTAATGATAAGTTAGATTTGAGCATTTTTGTTTAATATCAAGTTTGAGATTCCAAGCAAAATAAAAAATTAACATTTAAAAGAAAAAACTCCTTGGTGACGCATGTAAATTTTTTTAACCATGCAATCTCGAGCCTTTTTTGCAGCACTTTCGTTGGTTTTTTCATTATGGTGAGGTTATCACTAAACGGTGAAACAAATCTGTAAATCGCTTTGCCAACATTTTGAGAACTTCACCAATACGACGAATATTCTCTTAATTATCAAGAAACTAATTTTTCAATTGTGTAGATTATTGACTCCAGAATATTAAGGAACCCACCTGATGGCTTTGTTGATCATCCGTTTATTTCCAAATCGTAAGAACTTTATCAATCTGCAATTTGGTTATTGTTCGGATCATTTCAAAAGAGCACTCAGAAATCGCTCTTGAAATTTCTATCATGGGTTTGCATATAGAACTGAAACCTGCATATAACAACAATCAATATCCTTTTGACCTCCTTTAACCGATAAGCCAACTTTCAATCAGTACCCTATCTGCAATCTCTCTCTCGCATTAACCTACAACCCACAAGCTATAAATTTCAATACTCACAAAGTCATACACACATATACCCTTGCAAAAATATTGCCCTAATTTCTCCACTCAACTAGAACTGAAACCCTATACAAATTCCTGACATGCAATAAAAATGGAAAATAAGACGTCAGCCTGTATATATGCATACCCAAATAACATTCATTCCTATCATGTCCCATTTAAGCAGTCCTCGTGCTCCAACAGACCCACAAATGGAACAATTTCTACACAGTTCAAGACAGCACCCCGTGTAGGCGGTCTTAAATGTCGACGGCATAAATTCCAAAATCACCGATGCACGAACATACCGATTAAAGTGGACACGCATCATAGTCGCCTCGAAAGTCTCCTTCTTCTTTGGCGAGTGCGCACAACATGCAATCCTGACAGTGGCCTCCACACCGAACCAACAAATTTGCACATTCCACGGACCACTCTGGAATAGTTCCGCGCCAGCACTAAGCAGCTCGTTAGATGACATAGAATTTATGTGTCCAAGCAAATGGCTCATCGATACACGAAGGCGACACGACGATGGGCGGCCAGGATCAAATGGTCAAGAGGACTAATTTCTCATGGCTTCACCTTTAGACGCCCTGCCCTAAATGACGGCCAATCAACGCGTTTGACCCTATAGCTATATCACAATTAATCGTTGATGTGGCCAAAGTGTTTGAGTGTGACGCGCATCTAATTTCCTTTAAAGGATTGCCTCTGTCCAGTGTATCAATTTCCATTCGCACACACATTTCCATCCTCTGCTCTCATCTGGACATTTAATCGGATAGTTGCAGGCTTGAAATGGCCCACATTTGTGTCCACTGTGTCTACATCGTTATATTGTGTTGTGTGTGTTATAAACATAAACACACATTTGCACACCCACCGTCGTCATAATCACATCCCGAAGCCCAAGGATACCGGGCAACTAGTCACAGTCGGAACTCCAGATCTAACTGTAGCCAAACAATGCTTGATACCACTACAGCCTGCTAGAGTAATGGCCAACAAATTTGCGCACTTGAAGGTAACGTTAGACAGTGTACTCGAACGCGCGCCCTCTCGCCTGCAGGTGGACTGTGGCGACGAAGTGGTGATGTAGGACGAACCCACCGCATTAGAGCGGAGGTCACACGGTGTAGGAAGTATTGTGAACGCTGAACGGATTATAATGCAATTTATGGCTGCGATTGAATGACGCCCTCAAAGCCTTTCTTCGCGTGTAATCGTAGAAGTAATTGATTTGTGCCCTGTCGAAAGCGTTTTGTCAGTAACTAATGGACCGCTGGCTAAGCGATGAGCCGACCCATGATTAATGATGATGGCGAAATGTTTATTCGGTACCTATACTCATTTTGCAAATAGGCTTCGGGAAGAGTTTTTTTTTAATTGGATATGGAGGCGAAAAGAAAGTGAATTGGGAAGGTAGGGGTCAATGGGGGTTAGGATGGCATGTACTCCAAAGACCTGAAGGTAAAACTAATTAATCACAAGTTGTGGTGGAGGTGCGAATTCGAAAATCGTTACCATGAATGAATTAATAAACTGGTCATTATGTTGGAGTGATAGTTGCTATTGTAGAAGCGCTCGTCATGAACCAGTCATCTGACAGCTAGATATGAATTCTAATCTCGTAAGAAAAATACTATCAATCTACGGCATTTTAATCATTTTTTTTTTTTTTTTTTTTTTTTTTTTTTTTTTTTTTTAAATACACTATCAGATCTGTGTCGTAGCGAGCTTAATACAAGCGCATCTACGAGCAGAGATTTGCCACAGCATATAAAATGCATCCACAGGCTCATCATTTAGTGCATTTGTTAGTGGGACAGAACAAAACACTGAAGTTAGTTTGACGTCACTAACAAAATCAATAAACGATGAAATTAATATTAACAAAACAAGAAAAAAAAAATAAACATACACTTATTACGACTCTAGAATACAATTACGCAAAGTGTTTTTTAAACTACTTTTACTAACATGCAGTTCAACTACATCGCTATTTTTATTGTAAACTCTACTCATGCGACTTATAGCCTCATGCATACCATAGTTGTATTTATGATTAGGTATATGTAAAATATTTAGTCTACGAAGGTTATAAGAACCTCCACGGGTATTAAAACCAATAGCACTTAAAAGATCAGGAGCATCTATTTGTCCTGATAATATTTGGTGTAAGAAGACCATGTCATTGTTAAGTCTACGTTGAGACAAAGGCAACAACTGCAGCAGTTTAATTCGACACCTATACGGAGGCAAATTGTGTACATCATCCCATGGAAGTCCTCTCAAAGCAAATCTTATAAATTTGCGTTGGACTGCCTCAATTCTATTTGAGTGAACGACATAGAAGGGTGTCCACACCTGTGAGGCATACTCCAAGTGAGGGCGCACTAGACAATTATATAACGAAAGGGTGACATAAGGATCATTGAACTCTTTTGACCACCTTTTTATAAATCCCAACATAGAGTTGGATTTATTCACAATAACGTTTATGTGTTTATTAAACTCCAATTTAGGATCAAAATAAACACCAAGATCTTTAAAACTGTCTATACGACAGAGAGTGTGCCCCGACAGAGTATAACTGAAATTGGACGGAATACGTTTTCGTGAAAATGACATATGCTGGCACTTAGTGGGGTTCAGATTCAAACCGTTTTTAAAACACCATGTTGTAAAGCTATTCAAATCAGTTTGAAGTGAAAGCGAATCGCTTGGATCTCCTACACATTTGAAAATTTTCATGTCATCAGCATATATCAGTATTTTGCTCTCTCGAATACAAGCTTTTGCATCGTTAATAGCAAGAATAAATAAGATAGGGCCTAAATGACTACCTTGGGGTACTCCAGATTGGGCAACAAAAGGGTTGGATTTAGAGCCTCTAAATTTTACCTGATAAGTTCTTAGTGAGAGATATGATTGAACCCAATTTATGAAACCTGGAGGGAAACCATAAACCTTAAGTTTATAAATTATGATGTTATGTGATAACTGGTCAAAAGCTTTGGAAAAGTCAGTGTATATACAATCGACCTCTTTTTTATTTTCCAAACTATTGGAACAATGATGCATAAAAGTTAAGAGATTTGTGACAGTGGATCTATTTTTTACAAAGCCATGCTGCTCTTTACAGATTATGATTATTTTTTGATTATGACTAAGTACAAGATGGGCCAAAAGGAGTCATTCGATGTTGTTGGCTCTCATTTTTTTCTAAATGGCCCGCGCAGTGTGTGCCGTGGTCGAAAAATCGTCCACTTCGTCCTCGAGATTGAGGATGGCTTGGGCGTAGGATACACGCGTTTGGCGGTCGACAGGCAGCACCTGATGCACCGACTGGACTTTTTACGTGAACATGCGCGTGAAAATTCGCCTTAGAGACGACCAGCTGATGGCTAATTGCGAGGCGCAATGTCTGGTCGATGTTTCCGGCGACAGCCCGACATCCTCGGCAATTGCGGCGATATTATCTGCACAACGGGCGCTCGGGTGCCGGCCACTCTTGGCAACGTCTCGTGTGGTCCCATACTCTTCAAGGTTGCTGGACAAATTGCGCAGTGTTTGTGCAGTCGGTGTATCGGTGGAATCGGCGACGGAATTCGCAATGCGCCAACACTACAGACGAATTATTACGCAAAAAAATAGACAAGATTATTCCGCGTTTTTGGGGAGTGTATCGCTCCATGGCTTATTCACTTGTATTATACATCCGTCTAGACCACAAATGTCAAAACAGATTCGATATTGGCGGCCATTTGCAAAAATAAGAGCATCTTCCAATAGGGTGATCTCTTTTGGCCACCTTGTATATGCTTTCAACACGAAAGGACTAACAACATCGACGATTGAGGGAGAACGTCACCATTGAAAAAAACAAATTTGTGATATCAAGGGACTTTGTATACCTACACCACTATCAACTCTATTACCATACGGTGACCAGCAAATTCAGGGATCTAATTCCGTAACGATCCTCGTCTAGGCGATTGTACAAATCAAGATTGTTAGGATTGACAGGATTGGTTGCTGATCTACCACCATCAAGTGGAGGTTAAATAGTCAAAAAGATATCAGAAAATTTGTGTTTATATAATCGTAGGTACATACTAAGTTACTCAAATGGCCCTACAGTCTAACCAAACTTCCTCTTCAATTAGCTTGGTCCCTTGCTAATTGCCTTTAATGGCGCACTTCAAGTTGATTGAGGTAGGTTTCTATTGGGTCTTTTATTAAGAGCTTCCTATCTTTAAATTTAAATAAAACAAAGTGTGTATGAGATACCATCAAAAAAATTTATTTTTTTGTAAGTAATGCCCATCGGTGCCATTAAGAGTATGGGATATAATATGTTTTGAATGTGCGGCTTCTTTGGGTGACGTCCATCAGAAATGTCCATTTTTCCATGACTCATTGTTGCTGTGGTTTGTAGCTTATGCATACGCAACGCCTAGACCTGCGACTTCAGAAAACCCCACAAAAAAGTCTAACGGGGTCAAATCGCATAATCTCGGCGGCCAGTTCACATCACCTCCACGTGAGATGACCATGCCCTCGAAGCGTTAGTGCAGAATTTCCAATGTAACGTGAGCTGCGTGACACGTAGCGCCATCCTGTTGATACCACATGTCTTTAGTGTCCATATCATCCAATTCAGGCCAAACGAAGTTGGTAATCATCGACCTATAGCGCTCGCCGTTTACTGTAATGCCCTTGGCAACGTCGGTAGTTCTCTACAAACAGTTACTTTTTTGAGATTCGTAAGACGCTCCTGGATCTCAGGATTGTTATCGTCCCAAATTCGGCAATTTTTGTTGTTTACGTAAACATCCATCCAAAAATGGACCTCACCGCTAAATCGCTAAATGGTGATTTTCGATTACATTTTGGGGTCATTTTCCAAAAGTGCCAGCGCCCATTCAGCGAACACACGTCGTCGTCTATGGTCATTTGCCTTAAGCTCCTGGGTCAGTTGTATTTGTACGGGGTTCAGGCCTAAGTCACAATGCAAAATTCGCCAAGATGTGGTTTGCAAAAGGAAAAATTCTTGTAAGCAACGCGAAATCGACTGCCGCGGATTCACCTGCATACTCTCACAAACAGCGGCAATGTTTTTGATAGATCTTACGTTTCATCGACGTACTGCTATTACAAATTTATTCGCCACAGCCACACTGCGAATAGTCCTCTCGGTAGGATGATTATGGTGACCGCAAAATGGGCGAGGGTGCGAAACGTTGCCCGAACAGAACACCCATTGTAAGCCCTATATCCAATCCATCCATGGTGATTTGGCATAACACACTATATAAATGACAGCCAATTTGACAGATGTAGCTTCAACAATATGGATGCTATCAACTATCAAAGTTCAGAAGTCCCTATTGGAAGACCCTTTAGACCCTCAGTTGCAACTGAAGTCTGGCTTTAAACCGAGTAACCTGCGAGTGGATGTATTGGTATCCATTCTCTCTATATGAACAGCTCATCTCCATAACCAGTCGTTCAAGCAGGACTGGGATTATAAAGGTCTTGTATACAAGCTTTTTACTCATTGTGAAGGTTTTACTACTAAATTGTCTTTCAAGCTCGAAGAAACAGCGGTTGTAGGTCTTATTTTTGGCATCGAGTGTTCGTCGGAATTCTTAACAAACCAAGGGTGTCTTAATGGTATGGGCCAGAAGAATCTTTGACATTAATTTCTGATGGTATAATATTAATCAATAGATTATGGGATACTCGTTCTGCAAAGGTCTATTGTTTGTAAGTGACGCGGTAGCAGTTTTTCGACTTTTAATATTCTCACAGTACTTTGCCGTTGTTGTCCGAGTTGGCCTAAGCTGCTCTAAGTTTTCGGTCATCGGGAATGTTCAACCCGATTAACCTGATGAAACTTTGTGCTGGCTATAGTGGTATTTCGTTCCGCAGCAAAGTCGGTAAAATCACCCAGTACAATTTCAACATCATACTTCGGCAGTCACTCATAAGCTTTGTCTATGAGATCGTAGAAGCAATATTTGTGCCATGTTGTTGGCCCCTTTTTTCCTCCAGCTTGTCCAAAATGATTGGCTTGTTAGATAAGTCCAAATGCTTGGTGTAGCCCCAGAAAAAGGCGACCAATTGATGTGCACTCGTCGTGAGATGACCCAGTTCTCTTTCACCTCTTTGAGCGTTGCGTCGCTTGAAACCAGAGCTCGGATATATTGACGTTGTCGAGTCGTTTCACATCGCTTTATATCTGAGACCATTAACGGTAAAGCTGTTTCCCTCCTAATTTCGAAATAAATAAGGTCCGATGATGCTGCCATGCCATAGACCACACCAAACCTTGAGTCTTTGTGGATGCATTGATACTTGGTGAAACACGTCCAATATTGGCAATTCTGCCTCACACCCCAAAATGGACCACATCCGAGAAGTTGTTTTTTTGGCCAAAATCTACATCTCGTGCCAAAATGTCCGTCTATGTCCGGCTTTTATTCGTGGGTCAGCCCAATATTATACGGATGTAGGCTCAAATCCAACCGCAGTTAAGCCAGGTCGATTCTCTGGCGATGGACAATTCAGTTGATCGGGTCTTCCTTGATATATAGCTACCAACCGCTGCTGGTGGCTATGTTTTATTCATTTCTCTGTCTGTTTGGTAGCTTAAGGTCCAAAAGAGTGCGACGAATTGCCGGCACTCTGAAACCTTGATGACTACCACCCTCATGATAACATTTTATAATGGTTACCGAACTTTTAACAAGCGTAAAACGATACATGATGAAATGATAAGCCTAACTGAATATTTAGATAGCAGGTGAGAACCTTGACAGTTCAAGTCACCCTATATTTCCTGTATGGCAATTATGTCTGCTCAGTACATGCTAATCCGCTGCACCCGTTCTGTTGATTGCTCTCACATCCGAGGTGCTGATAACTGTTCCGTGGTCCAACAATCAAAGGTCCGTTTTTCTCAGCCTATAAGTTGCTTCTTATAGTAATATTATTACGTGGTTAGGTAGTTAACTCAAGCCACAACACCTACACTCGAGGGTCAGACTCATCCATTTCCCTGTTAGGGATTGGCAGTAGGTATATTCGGTGAAAGAAAGCGTTGTCTTAGTTTTCTTCGTCAGTTAAACACTCACGGTTACAAGCTTTCCATCGGATTAAATTGACCAGTTTCCAATGACCAGTTACAACTACTGATAAACTGACGACCGATCTGTATCTAGCCTCATTCTACAAAACCCTCGAAAGCAGTGCTTATTATAAGCAACAGAAGACGAAAGATTATCAACTATAAGGTTGGGTGGCGTTTCGATAGAAGACCGTGTAAGCATGCCTCATGATGTACATCAAAGTGGCATTTTGAAAACTCTTTGCAACCCATACGCCGAAGTAAGCTCCTAAGAGTGAAAAACTATAACAAGTGTCCCAGCTACCACCAACATTCAAAACACAACCGCCCATCGAACGAATAACCGTTAAACCCAAAATTACTCCACAACTATACTAATTTCTTTGCACCACTAACGGTCTTCCTCTGGCAAAAAAGCTCCAGTCAAAAATAGTCAAAATCAATTGAGCTCAAGAAAATGCAATCTTTCGCGCCAACTGACATATCCAATTAGAATCTGAAGCACCAACCGGTACCCATAGCGCTGTGGAATCCGTTTGCTGGTCCTCAACTGTCGAAGCAAGAATAATGAATTCTAACTTTTCTATAAATTGGCTGCCAATGTTAGGCACCCAGTCAACCAGCCATTGAGCTCTTAAGGTGAGAAATAGGCGCACCACCAACTCCTTATCCTCATTACGAGCCAACACCACCATCTCCGACACCAAATCGAATGCAAATTAGAGAAATATTGTAGCATCAGCACCACCACCACTACCACCAGCTGCTGCTGCGGTTCCAATCTGAACAACTTCTGTGCTCAGGTCACATTAACCATTCCTTGGTGCAATGGAACCATTAAAATTGATCGAAGCACTTGGTGGAATTCAAAATCAAGGAGAAAAGAAGACAAACAAAGTCTCAAGCTGTAGACGAAAGCCTGAGTGTATGTGTGATACTGGCGATTCAATAATCAAATTGGTCCGTTGTCATTGTGCACACAGGGAGTAGACGACTCCCCTGCTCTTGCAGTCCCAGCTGCTGATGTGTTCCTCTTGGGCTGCGAATGTTGTGTCGTTTGTGTTTTCACGATGCGAGATTAATCGCGACTCGTTTGCATTCATTACAAGGATGAGGTATGGTACAAGCTCGCCACCCTCAACCGGGGAGTCTGGAACTTAGTTGCAACTTACTGGCTGCATGTGGCGGTCGCAAAGATGTGAAATACTCGGTTGGCTCATTGTTATGTCTGCGATGTACTTCAACTCTCAGAGCGGATTGCAAGATGATCGACTTTGCGAACATGACTTTGACGTGTCATCCTGGGATCGCTGAAATCAGCAAAACACACTAACAAGCTCGGTAAAGTGCAATCGTTTGTGAAGAGATTCTCTTGGCTTGACAAAGTGTTTGATGACCGCTTAAGATAAGGAGTGAGCGCGAAAGGTGTGGAAATGGAAAATGTAATACAAAATGGAGTATATAGATGTGCACATAATACATATATAGGAGGTTCATTTAGTTAGGAGTTAAGGGGTTCGAAACCAATTGCCTGAGAAAAGGGAGCCTTAAGGGGGCTAGACACACGCAGGCAAAACGGTACGGTATACCTGTTCAGGCCGTCTGTGCAGTTTTACCTGATTGATGTGAGGCACATGAGGTTGTATGTTTTCGTCGTAAGACATTTTAAACGAAATCCGTCTTCGCTAACATAAATTTTACTATGAATTGACGGCCTGATGCTACTCCGGTTCTCCTAAACACAGGCGGCCTAAACAGGCACAACTATTGAATTTCCGGCCTATTCAGGCCAAAATGACTGACAAATTTATCATACCTGCCTGTGTATAGCTGCCTTTACAGACTTGTCGAATCAGTGTACGCTATTTCAAATTATTCAGTTCATAAGCTTTAGGATCCCATTTTGCCTGATCCTTCAAAACAAAAGTTTGACTTGCCTGTTGTTTTGAAAACAAAGGTTTGACTTGCCCGTTGTTTTGAATCTCGGACAAGGATTTGAAGATTGTTTTGGTTGAAGTCGTTTAAGTCATTAGCATAACACGACAAAGCAAATAGTTGCATTTCCACTGTAGATCGGGTTCAATGCAATGAATTGCCGAATTGGTTTTGGACAAGGGTGGTCAAATGGTAGGTAATGCGATTATATGAAACTTTGAGTTTTCACCTAGCTGATGCCTACCAATACCGACTTTAAGCTTTCAACAAAGTGAATAACCTAAATAGCTGCTTCAACATAATCGGACGACAGGTCATTTAGGAATCTCAAGTCAGGCCCCTTGAACAGAGATGGTGGCGGAAGAGCTGAAAGGCAAATAGCAGCGCTCAATCCCGTTGTGGATACTGATGGCCCCGTGTCCTAGTTGTATCTAATAAATTGGAACTGGCCCTCCAGGTTGGAGGTTGTGCTTTAAGCTAACTACACACTAATGGAAAAAAAAAATTTGGCACGAAGCAGCCAAGAGCCTCGGAGAGGACTGATTTTATTTATGAAGACCATGTTAAACGAATAAAGGACAAAAAAAAAACGCGCTATCGAGAATATAGAGAGATACCACTCCTGGAATGATGTTGGCAAGTTTTACCAAAGTGTGAATGTCACAGCCAGGGAAAAAGGCTCGAACAAAATCCTATAGAGATGAAGAAGAAAAGATATAATTTGAGACACAGTCGATCCTGAGGATATGGAAGAACCACTTCTACAGACTGTTCAATATTGGCGACGACAGCGAAAACTACAACGACCTAAATGAAGTGGGGATAGAAATACCTTAACTAAAGCTTAACAATGCTGCAGAAAATGACGGCGTTCCCACCAAGCTCTATAAATAAGGCGGAAATGACTTGTTAAGGTTCATTCATCAAATTTGGTCGGATGAATAATGAATAATGAACCCTCACAGCATCGTTGACACGATCCACAAGAAAGGGGACCCTCTGAACTGTTCCATTTACAGAAGCATAAGTCTCCTCAACATCGCCGACAAGATCCTATCTGCCGTAGTATGTGATGCATAAAACCGTTTACCAACAACCTGTTCAGCCCATATCAGTGTGGCTTTAAGTCAGGAAGGTCCAAAACTGATCAAATCTTAATTTTTCGGCAGATCCTGGTAAAACGCAAGAAGTGTAAATGGATACCCACCACCTATTCCTTGATTTCATAGCCGCATACGATAGCATTTTAAGAAACGAACTATATAGAGCTATGTTAGCCATTGGAATTCTGCCCAGACTCGTCCGTCTGTGCAGGATGACAATTGACAATGGTGAATCATGTTTTAAAAGCTCAGGTACTACTATACTCCGACTGGAGCAATTAGCTGGTTATGCTAATTCTATCTGCAAAAATGCAACTCCTGTCATATTGTACAAGACTTCTTTCTTTTCTTCCAAAGCTAAAGTTGAGGTATGATGATCCCTTTTTTGGAGTTACATCGGTGCGCGCTGCAATTATTTATGCATTTTCACTACTTTGAGCGGCAATAAGACTCTTAGGTTGATTAAGCACAACTTTAACAAGTTTAATCAACCCAGAAATGACTGTGAGGCCCATATTGGTATTGTGAAGTTCTGCTACGGGCAAAAGTTGAGGCAAATAATTCTATAATATCCCAGAGGACGGGCTGAGTGGCGAGATGTTTAGCACGATGAACTGCCTAGACTGCAGAAGGTCTAGGTTCGATTCCCAGCGGTGATGATCTGACAAATCATTCGAGTAGTATCAAATGTCAAGAATAGCTTATCTCAACTTAGCCGTTCAGAGTCGCCATAGAACAGGAAGTTCCACGATCGTGCCACAAGTACACACGCACACATGAATGGTTGTGAAAAAGCTAGGCCCTGGGTACTAACGAGCCTGTAACGCCAAAAAATTGTATTTTCTGTATCCCAAAGGTGAGTTAAAACGTTTGGTCATTTGTCCAGAATATAAAAAAAAGTTGACAACTTAAGTGTCGCTACTCTCCTTGGTGAACTTGAGCCTCAACCAACATGCCTCTTCAATTAGTCCAGTTCCTAGATAACTGTCTCCAATTGCATACCTTTAGTAGGTCGAAATCAGTTTTAAATTGTGTGCCCTTTATAACGCGATGTGCCCGCTGTAAGTAGACATATGCACTATTAACGGATCTTGTGTTCCTAAGGTATCAATCAGCAACGTAATCATTTGAACTAGTCTCGCAAAAGTTATAAAGAATGGTAGATACTCCAACAGCCATACCTAACCACAACAAAGAGCAATCAACACATTACGAAAGGAATCCACTACTCACAGAGCTCATTAGGAAGAACGTCATCCCAACTAATGACAGTTGCTCTATGACCCTAGTTGAAGATCTTGCTTTTATGAAGATAGGAGCTATCGAAGCCGGAGAGAAATAAATTTTTGAGCCAATTCAGTTGGCACCAACCTCTTTTTTATTAGAGTTCCCCACCTTTTTTAAGCTTGATGATGACACATATATAACCCGCAAGAAGATGTCATGTGGGTGCATTCGAAAAGAGTTAATGCGTTGGCTCAGGGTCCTCGATTAAAATCCCAAGAGTATAAAACTGATGTTAACTAACATGAGAAGCTTCTAAAATTTACCATTCCAGATCGCCATTAAACTAGACGTCCCATTCAATGTCGAAAAAATAAGTTTGCACTCACAAATGTGAGGAAAGCTAGGCTTGAGGCCTAGCATAGGCTTAGTCAGGTATTTAATTCGAAGGTCTCATCGGAGCTAAGCTATTGGTGATTCAACGATAAGCACTGTGGATAAAGACATACCATTAGCGAATCGGTTTAAGACGGGTATTTGCAAAAGTCCGCAAACGTGCTAAACAGTACTCGAAGAATGAATGTTAAAACATGTTCAACGGTCCATTCCTTAAAGGCTTTCTCAGATTGCATGTACCTGCAGTCGTATTAATCTTTTAAATGGTTTGGTTTGTAAGCTCTCCCTATACCTTATGCCACCAGTCTTAAATCAACAACTAATGCACCGTATAAGGGTTAGCAGCTCTCAGGACACTTTGCTTTCGACAATTGCTAACCTGAATATGCTAAACAAAAATATTTCATGCCTCCAGTAGCTCCGCAACAGTTCAAAAGTCCACCCTAATCTGAACAGTGGTGTTCCACATACCAGAGCACCCACATTACTCCTATCTGACCACGAATTTATGTCGTTCGTGGATCATACATTCATTAGATCCTGTTAACCCACGGCATGACCTTCAATATGTTCATATGGATGGTTGGAGGCCAACATTTAGATATTCTCTTCTAAGCTTAACCTCAAATAAAAACTGCCGCCACTATGCAAATCTAGAACTACTTACTCTTCCACTGGAATGCATTAAATTCCTTCGATAAAACTGTCTCCAGCGGAACACAAACACCCCCGATACCATATGATTGCCGGCTAGGAAACACTTACGTTGCAGCAGCAGCCTCCAAGGCGAAAGTTATATTCATATCAAAGCCAAGGTAGACAAAATTGTCTAAGACGAGCCGAACGAACCTCATACAAGGCCATAAGTAGAGCTGCAAATCGGTCTCAATTGTGCATCGAATCGGTTGGCCCTGACACGAGCAACCTAAATAATTGCTGTGTTAACAAATGTTCGCTCGTTTTCGATCTCCGATCGTTACTTTATGAGGAGGAACTTTGAGATTCCGGTACGGTATCGAGAAGGTGGCTAAAAACAGCTACGCCATGCATATGTGTGTGCACCGCTCGCGGAAGGGTTCAGAGATCGAGATCTGTGAAAGTATCACATCGTTGTCGTCTTCGAATGGATTTTTCGGTTGAATGCCTCTCGAGCAGCATCCGCCAGCGGATGTTTGTCTTTTTTGCAAATTGAATTCTTCTCGCTGAGCTGGAGCAGCAGCTCATGATCGGTGCCCGGTCTTGTCTCTTTGGGAATTAATTTTTGCAAATACCTGCGGACCTGAGCGGAGGGAAATGTGAGAAAATGCCACGAAGGTCAGGTTATGTACGAGTTGAAATTGGAGAAATTGCTTGGCAATTCGTGAGATGAGGAGGCAAACGGCAAATCTTGCCAAACAAACAAATATGACTGAGGTGCTGGATTTGGATTAAGCTAAGCACAAGCATTCCTAGGTGAAGTGCTTCCGCCGCCAAAGTATCGATTGGTAGACATTGGTTAGCACATACGTGCCACACGATGTAGCGGCAGAATGATGTACGACAGGGGGTGGAAGTATTGTTATTTACCTCATGGGCTATTTGAAGAAGAAGGGAAGCCCTAACAAGGTTGGACTTAACTTAAGGTAACGAACAAATTGATACTTCTTCGGTGGTTCAAATATTTTCAAATCTGCCAAATGTTGATATCATTCGTGATGTTGGGAGTTGTTTTGGATCTTCCCCACTTTTGTAAAGTTGCAAGTCCTTTTTGCAGTTAAGTTCATGTTTCTTGTTCTCCATTAAATGCTAGGGAAATGGTAATTCATGATGTTCAATAAGGACGCTCGACATTTCGTATGTTATGGCAGCTATGATGTAAACGTCCATCAAATTTATAGTAAACTGTTAAGTAGTGTTTAGAAAACCACCTTTAAGGTTATATCTTCGAAAACTAGAAGTAAATCATCAAATTTTGTTTGTTCAGCGACGGATCAGTGCTCAGTGGCCTTTGTTACTATAATCTGATAAATGCGTCTGCAAATATCAGTCACCAAGCAACGCATAACTAAGCTTAGTCGTTTGGAATCAGAATAAACCTGGAGGTTCCAACGTCATGTAAGAAGTACACTCCTAAACATGAATGATTGTGAAAAAAAGCTTAGCCCTGTGAACTCATGTGCCAATTGTTTTTTTAATTTAATTTGTTCCGTTCAAGAAGCATTCCATGCTTTTAGTTATTTGTATTCCTGCCACAACCTATCTGCCGAGTGGACGATTCCACGTTTGTTGGTCAAATTCGATATCCCAGGTTCGATTAGTCAACAACCATAAGTCACCCTAAGGTCTGCTGAAAACATGCCTCCTGTGCTTGAGAGTTTCCGGGAAAATCCGATGCAGTCAATCTCTCGTCGTCCAGAAAAACATGGTCTATGTGCGACTTAAGTTTGAGACTTGGGTCGGTAAACATATAAAATTCAATTAACCCAGGAACTTATGGTAAACGATCATAAAATCAAAATTAAATATCTGACATTAACGCCATATATAGGGCCACAAACGTAGCCTCTCCATTCGTTTGTGTGTGGGAATTTAAATTTTTTCATAAAGAATGAGACATCCTGCTAAACGGCAAATTTTTGAAGTTTCGCATGACAGTAATATACAACGGGCGAGCATAAACCGCAACTTTTCGGATGCCATACTTAGGCAAGAAGTCTTATGTCTTATGTTTTCAAGACATTAGCGAACACATTAATACAATCCGCATCAAGTCCAAATTCGTTTACATAAGCCTTATATGTGCTTACGCTCGGACGGAGAAAAAAAAGATATATAGAAAAGGACTGCTTCAAAGAGCTCCTTGACAGCTCTATTAAAACCATACAATCAGCATCTAATGTTGAAGAAGGGAAGAATAAGGGCTTCTAAGAAAGAAGAAGCACGATCAAGAAAAGCACACGATCGAGGATACAGAGAGGTGCCACTTTAGAAATTATGTTCGTAAGTTTTACCAAAATGTAAAACGTCGAAGCCAGGGATACAATGCTCGAACCGAATCCTGTCGAGATAGGTTAGGTTAGGTTGGTGGGTTGATGAGGCAGACGGTGTGTGTCCTCCCTCATCGCACTCAGGTCAATATAGACCCATTGTGATGCCCGTTGGGGGTCCACTTATGTGGTTGGTTCATTCATTGTCCCGTTACTGTCCATTGTTGTTAGTCTCTTTCTAGCCATCCAGATGTTGATGCAAACCTGAAAAGATTAGGGAGAGGGATTTCGGATAGATCCGTGAGGTCATGGAAAAAGTATTTTCCTAAGGTTCTCATTCTTAGTTGGCTGAGGCCTGGGCAGTGGCACAGAAAGTGGAGGGTGTCCTCGTGTATTTCTTCATCACCGCAGCCTCTACAGAGGTCATCATCTATGAGATGCATTTTCAGTTTGTGGCTTTTCAGTAAGTTGTGTCCAGTAAGAATCCCAACTAAAGTAGAGACAGATTTCCTGTTTCTACGAAGCAGTTTATGGGTTCTGGCTTTGTCATACTCAGGCCACATCCTTTTGGAAGTTTCACAGGTTGGAAGGGAGTTCCACCTGTTTTTGGCAGCGATCAGTGTTTTCTGTCCCACCTGAGATTTGAGGTCGCATAGTGGTGGTTTGACAGACTGGTCTGCTTGGTCAGTGCTGGAGGCAGATCCTTTTCTTGCCAGTTCGTCAGCAATTTCATTGCCCTGTATGCCTCTGTGTCCGGGGACCCAGCAGAGCTTAACATTATGTTAGACGCCAAGAACCTTTAGCTCTTCACGACAACGTTTCACAAGCCGAGATTTTATTTCGACAGCAGAGATAGCTTTTATTGCAGCCTGACTGTCAATAAAGATGGTGATATCATCTGGTGGTATCGCCAGCATTGAGGTCGCTTTGGCTGCCTCTGCCACTGCCAATATTTCGGCTTGGAAGACACTGCTGTGCTCAGGGAGACGAAAGGTGCTGTTTAGCTTAAGTGTTTCTGAAAACACTCCAGCTCCAACGCCTACATCCATTTTTGAACCATCAGTGTAGATGGATATGGTTTCGGGGCCCAATTCGTTCCTCTCCCACTCCTCTCTGCTTGGGAGGATGCAGGAGAATGGTCTTTGAAAGTCATGGTGAGGCAGCATGTAGTCAGAGGATACAGCTGAGCCCAGATATCTGTGTAGAATTTGGGCATGTCCTCCTGAGTTCGATTTCCAGCAGTTGAGCTGGCTGATTCTTAGAGCACTTTTGTCTGCAGATTCTTGCATGTAAAGGTCTAGCGGTAGCAGGTTAAGGATGGTTTCCAGTCCCGCTGTTGGCGTGGTTCTCATTGCGCCAGTAGCGCCCACACATGCTATTCTTTGTACCTTTGTCATATTTTTCAGATGGGTGACTTTATTTGTGGATTGCCACCAGACAAGCCCCCCATATGTTAATATAGGTCTCACAATGGCCGTGTACATCCATAGGATGATCTTGGGGTTCGGACCCCAGTTTTTTCCGAATATTCGATTACACGTATAGAAAGCGACTGTGGCCTTTTTAATGCGCTCGCGCACATTTAGGTTCCAGTTGAGTTTTCTATCAAGAATGACACCCAGATACTTTGCACTATCGGCTAGTTTGAGGGTAGTCCCATCGATAGCCGGTAGGTCGAATATTGGTATCTTCCTCTTGTTCGTAAAGAGAACGAGTTCCGTTTTCTGGGGGTTGATGCCAAGCCCACATTGTTTTGTCCACTCGTTGAGAGTTTTCAATGCCCGCTCGAGTAGTTCACTAATAGTGGGTAGGAATTTCCCTTTAACTAGTATCGCTACATCGTCTGCGTAGGCTATGACTTTTACCCCATTTCGCTCTAGCTTTATGAGTATCTCATTGATGACTATGTTCCACAACAGAGGTGAGATAACGCCTCCTTGTGGTGTGCCTCTTGATGCTATTACTTTGAGATGGGTGTCTCCCAGATTCGCATTTATATTTCTGTGGTTGAGCATACTTCCAATAATATGTATTAGAGGTTGGTCCACGTTGTTCTTCGCGAGGTTTCTTTCGACTGCGTTTGTGTTCACATTATTGAAGGCTCCTTCAATGTCGAGAAATGCAGCGAGTGTATATTCCTTCTCGTGAAGAGGTTTTTCTATTGTACTAACGATATCATGTAGGGCAGTTTCGACTCCCTTACCTTTCGTGTAGGCATGCTGTGCCGAGGATATGTATTGGGGGTCGAGTTTGTCACGAATGTAGATATCCATTAGTTTTTCATATGTTTTTAATATGAAGGATGTAAGACTTATTGGTCTAAAGTCCTTCGCGGTCGTGTGACTGGGCTTGCCGGCTTTTGGGATAAAGACTACCTTTAATTCCCGCCAGCACCTAGGGATGTAACCGCATTTTAGACTACTAACAAACAGTTTGTGTAGGAATGCTGTTGCGAGGTGTTTCGATTTTTGTAGCATGATCGGGATAATGCCATCGACTCCTGGAGATTTATAGGGGGAGAAGGAGTCAATTGCCCAATTGATTCTTTCTACACTAACCATATCCTCCATTGCTGCTGTTATGGGGTTGCAATCATAGACGGTTGTGTCTGGGGTGCTACCAGAGTATGAATCACATCCTGGAAAGTGGGTTTCCAGTAGATGTGTTAAAGATTCATGGGTGGATTGTGTCCAGTCCCCATTGGGGAGCTTGAGGTAACCTGGCACAGCCGGTTCTTTGGCGATTATTTTTCTAAGTCTAGCTGATTCAGTAGTGCTTTCTACACTGCAACAGAAGTTACGCCAGGAGGTGCGTTTAGCACTGTTGACCGCACTTTTGAATTTGCGCTGATTGTTTTTATAAAGATCCCAGTCGGTTTCCGAATTTGAGCTTCTTGCTGCGTTAAAGATTTTCCTGGTTTCCCTTCTAATGCTTTGAAGCTCTTTCGTCCACCATGTCGGTGATCTTTGTGGTTTTATAGTCTTTAGAGGGCAGATCCTTTCATAGGCTTTGACTAAAATATTGCCTATTAGTTCCGCTGCAGCATCGATTTCAAACGGAGTTTCCATCAGATGCAATGGAAGGGCGCTACTTTGTCTCCCTACTTCCACAACGAACTTGTCCCAGTTGGCTTTCTTGGGGTTTCGATGTTGAAGGGGGAGTTTAGTATCGTCCTCTATTTCAAATTCTATTATTCTGTGGTCAGAGTATGATGTTTCTGATGAAACTTTCCAGTGGCACACAGCGAATTTATCAGAATTGTTGAAGAGGGTAATGTCAAGAACCTCTTCTCTATTTTTAGTGACAAAGGTGGGGTCATTACCCCTGTTCGCCACTAACAAATTGTTGTCTACAATGTATTGAAACAAGGACTCACCTCGTGTGTTGGTGTCTGAACTGCCCCATTGTGTGTGATGAGAGTTGGCATCGCATCCCATTATGAGGTCCCACTTCTTACATTTGGCCATTTGCACCAGGGAGTCTGTTAGGGCAGATGGAGGTCCATCCATTGAGTCGTATGGCATATAGATGGCTGCTATTGCAATCGGGGACTTCCCCCGCCGCTCATATTTTACCACGGTCTGGTCATTGTTGCTGAGAGTAGATAAGAGAAAAAGGTTTATTTGTTTCTTAGCTACAATACATGATCTAGTCTTACTGTTTGTGTCGGATGAGCCAGTATGGTACAGTACTAGATCTTTGCTGTTTAGCCCTTTTATACTGCCTCGGACTACCCAAGGTTCTTGTATTAGGGCAATGTCAATGTCGTTCCTATTTAAAAGGAAGACTAGGTTGGCGCTGGCCGCCTTACTGTGGTGAAGATTTATTTGTATTATCTTCATGGCGGTCAGCTTTCCTCCCATCATTGCGTCTAACTGTTACGAAGGGACGTACTTTGCATCGGGTAATCCCGACTCGTACTTTGTACCCTTTCTTTCGTAACAGCGGCATAGATTTGTGGCTGAGTAGCACCACAACTTCCGTGCCGGTTTTTGAGTGCTCTCCTGCCTCTATAACCTCCCAGTCCTTACTGAGGAATTCTGGGTTGAGGTTCTGTAGGTTGCGCTCAATCCTATCCTTCGGGATGCATGGCCCTGGGATAAGGATGCGACCTTTGGGTCTGGTCAGGTTAAGAAGCTCTTTCTTTTCGACGATGCGAAGGTCTGCATTTGACCATGGTGCTTTCGTCTCGTCGATGAACTTCGTCAACCAACTCAGTGTGCACTTATTGTCACACTGGATTATTTTGAATCCTTTGAACGTGGTCAGCTGTCCAAAGAGCGGGATGTTCCCTGCATTTTTTAGGATAGCGTCGTTCACTCCGTCCAGGATTCTAATTTCTATTAGTTGCCATTGGTCATGAGATAGTTTTCGTTCTGGATTACCAAAGTCGACAATAGCGACCCGAAAACTATCTTTGTCCTTTACTGGGTTATGACTGGCGTCTAACCTAGGTTTCGTGTTCCTACCTATGATTGGAGAGACTGTGTCATCGTGCCTTCCTCTCTTGGAGGTACCTGCAGTTGGTCCAGGCTTGGTCGCAACCTTACCTGCAGCAGCTGATGGTCCCTTAGGTGTGGCCGCAGCTGAGGTGGAGGGTTTACAGCTCTCCATCCTTTCCACGACTACTTCCCATTTATGAGAGGAGAGCTCCCTGCCTGTGCGCCTTTTTTGCCGCCACGCTTCGGCTGTAGCTTTTAGCGTCTCCTTAGCTCTGCTCAGTGCTGCCGTGTCCTTTTCCGTGAAGGAATCTGGGTCACGGTGCTTGAACCTACGTAGAAGCCTCTGCGCGTTGGCCCTCATTTTTAGAGGAGCTTGAACCTCTGACTTCGGTTGGGGTCGTACGGCGTTCCTCAGCCTACTCTCTTCCACAGACACAGCAGCGTTGGAGTTTTCCAAGCTGTCGTGATGCTTCGGATCGCTGCGGCGAGTAATAACCGTACAATAGCTACCTAATGTTGAGTCAGCCTCTCCTTGTCCTATCGTCAGTGTCTCACAGACCCCTGGCGGCGTTGAGGTTGATCGATTTCCTTTGCCTGATGAGTTGTTGCTCATCACAGCGCCGGTGAATTCAATCATCCCCAGCTCCTCCTTCGGGTTCTGATTGACGTTTGTGTCCGTTTTGTCCTCTGATCCATCCTTGGTATGGTCTGGAGAGACTGTTCTCCAGTTGGATTGACCAGGGTCACTCACGACTGGAGGCAATCTCTTCAGCTCACAAACACTCTTATTCTGCGTTACCTCACCACCTAAGGTACGAGCGAGCGGCTCATTCTCTTCTGTGGTGAGATTCTGCAGAATAAGGGTGCTTTTAATGCAGTCCCTTGTTTCGGAGTTTGAAGGGATCATGTCAACTCATAGTGGGCATGCGCCCGTAACATCGTTGACCGATCCATCCAGCTCTCCTTCAGCTTCGATTCCTGTATCTCCTCTCGGCGAGCGACGAGCGAGCGGCTCGTCGGCTGCTGGGGGGGTATACAAGGGATCATCAGCCATGATTTCGCCTTTGACTTTCGCAGGGTCTGATGAGACCATTCTTTGTCTTAGCGGGCCAGCGCCCTGCATCAAAGGTGGTCCCATCAGTCCCTTCATGCTCGAGGTACTCGGTGCGTTCATTGAGCAGGTACGAGCTATCGGCTCATTCTCTGCTAATGTTAGACTTTGTAAAAACTCTTGAGCTTTCTGAAGTCTCAGGCGATCCTTTTCTCCTAGAGTTACTATCTTGCCTAATCTTCTGATCGTCAACTTGCATGATTTTACTTTGCTGCGGATGGACGCAGTTGACGATATTGAGAATTTAGATGAGCTGGCGTTAGAGCAGGTGTCATCCTCATCGAGAAGAAGTTTCTCCATTTGGATGTCTATTGCTCCTTCGCTTCCCCCATCTGACAGTATCTTGGAGTTTGACGGATCTCGGAGCAAGAGGCTTTCCTCCTCCTCCGTCATTTGTTGTTGAGAATCGGTTTTTATAGGGTTTGGAGTGCCCGATTCATTTGCACTCGTCCCTTTTTTGTTTTGTTTGTTTTTGTCAATTTTGGACCCACGAGTAAGGGGGAAAGAATGTCATCCTGTACTCACCCCCTGTATACAGGAAAGGGGAAATTGGATTAAAACTAGAGGTCCCCAGGTATCTAGAGTTTGCGCTAGCGACTGAGCATTCCCTCAGCCATGCAGGTATCGGCGCGCGCCTTACCTTGGAGACCACCTTTTGGTTTTCGTTTCCTCGCCACTGACCTTACCGGCATGGGTGGCCCTGACAGTTTATGTTTACATAGACTTCCGGTTTCGCTCCGTGGTTCATTGGAAACTACTTAAGCCCTTTCACCGCGACAAGGTGAGTGATCGTCCTGTCGAGATAAGCAAGGAAATATCGTAGTTGAGACGCAGTCTATGCTGAGTATATGAAAGAACCACTTCTGCAGAGTATTAAACAGCGATGACGAACCATTTCCCGATGTCAAGCGAACGAACCATTCACTACAGCCACGACAGCAAAAACTACCAAATACCCGACCCAAGTAAAGTGAGGATAGCAATATCTAAGCTCAAGCTTAACAAGGCTGTCGGAAATACAGAGGCATAGATCTCCTAAACATCGCCTACAAGATCCTATCTGCGTAATATGTTAACTGCTGAAACCGTTTTCAAACAACCTGATCGTCACTTGTCAGTGTGGTTTTAGGCCAGAAAAGTCCACAACTGATCAAATCTTCATACTTCTTCATAAAAAACTCAAGAAGTCCATATTGATACCCACCACCGATTCATCGATTTCAAAGCCACATACGACAGCATTTATTGAGACGAGCTATATAGAGCTCTATCTAGACGGACTAGTTTGGGTGGTCACGCTTATCCATCCGGGTCGGAAAGATCTCACCGAACTATTCTATACCAAAAGAGGATTTAGGCAAGGCGACTTTAACATCACTCTTGAGAAAATTTTGCAAAACTTACGAGCAACACCAGAGGTACAATCTTTCATCAATTGGTGGAACTTCTAGCACACGCCGATGATATTGAGCAATCAGCTCTACGGCGCTGAAGCATGGACCATGTCAGAAGCGGATGAAGATATCCAAAAAGTGTTCGAAAAATCTTCGGTCCCGTTTGCGTTAATATTGAGACAAAAGTTCAACCACGAACTAATAAACTCCGCATTGAATATTTAAGATTGATAGGACAAGTAGAAGGAATGTTCACTAAATATTCCCAGCAGCTGACGTCTGCAGTAGAGGAAGACCTCGCGCACAAGTAGAAAACGACCTCAACCAACTTGGAGTGCACAGCTGAAATCAGTTAGCCAATTACCGGACTAATTGGAGAGAAATGTTGGTTTAGGCCCAGGCTTATAACTGACTACAACCAACTTGGAGTGCGCAAATATGGACGCAGTTAGCTAAGGACCGGACTAATTTTAGAGGCATGTTGGTTTACGCCCATGTATATTCCGGAAGAAAGGACAAGTAGTAAGTACGGACAAGGAGAGCGAACGGATACCAGTACTCCGACTCGAAGTCTTCGATTTCTAGCCAGACGTCGGACGCAGTAGAGGAAGATCTCGCCCTAAGTGGCGTGCGCAAGTAGAAACCAACCTCAACAAAATTGAAGTGCATAATTTGAGGCAGCTAGCTAAGTACCGTACTGATTGGATAGGCATGTTGGTTGAGGCACGGGTTCCCTCCGGATTGTATAGCCACTTAAGTAAGTAGACGCAGTAGAATAAGCCATTGCCTTAGAACAGAACACACGTAGATAACAACTTCAACCAGGCGTAGAGAGGTATGTTGGTTGAGGCCCAGGTTATTTATTTATTTTCCCTAGGTAGCATCGTGAAAAGATACATCATAGTTCGATAGATACATCGTCAAGTATATATATAGATTGACTCAGAAACGCTAGCTAAGTCGGTTTCGCCATATCTGTCGGTTCGTCTGAACGTAACCAGTTTTTGGGCCTTAAATCTTGAGCTGGAATGATGAAATGTTAATGTAGACGTACTCTCTTCCTATTATGGAAACGATGTTTAAAGCAGAAGCAATTTCTTCTATTGATCTTTTTTGTAGGTACTTGTGTGGAGAAGTTCAGCATGTTTATAATTTAATTAATTTAATTTAATTTAATTTAATTTTTCCTGGGATATGTGTACATGTGACAGTTAAAATATGTTTTGGTAGAGCATCCTATGTATAGAGTTCGTGACATAAGGTTTATATCAGCTGTGACTACATATTTTATCATGCGATCTGGGTTCGATTCCCAGCTGTGGCAACATCAACATGTTTTTTGTCCCATTTCTCAAAATGTTCAGACACCCATTTCTTTGTATAACCGCATCAAATACACATAAGATATCAAATATATTCATTTTTTGTTAACTGATTGCTATAACTAAAGATTATGATTTGTAACTATAAAAAATTAATGTGTAGTACAAAAATTAAATAAACAAATATGCTGGATACAGGAATATTGAAAATATACAACAATTAAATTTTTGTTTTTATTTTCGTTATTTGTCAGTTTCGGTAAGACTTCGGTAAGGAAATCTGATAGATTCCCGTAAAGTGTGCCAAATGCGTTTCCATAAGACATCATACAGTTTATATTGCTGGAGGGGAAATAGTTTCGAAAGTGCTTTATCGAAGCAAAATTTTTAATTGGAACACATAAGCATTTAAGCTTTTTGTTCATGAGTTCAAGAAAGGGATACATAATTTTTTCTGTTTCTAAACAAGGATGTGATACAGTCCACGTTGGACTGTAGCCTTTTCATACGTTTTATAAAACTTCATCCATTAAGCTTAAAACCTTGTGCCATCCTTTCCAAACTTGCAGGCTATTTTTTTAATTTTTAGAAACACAAAATTTTAGTTGCTTTTGTTTCTAAAAAAAATTCCATATTTGTCTTCCTGTTCTCCGGTTAAATATTTGCAAATCATAAGGTTTATATTTCTTTTCAATTTATTAACGGCATGGGCCGTTTTAAATGTCTTGTAAGGGGAGCCGACAAATCCAATTTTCATTACATCGGGTTGCTTTTTCAGACTAAATATTTTGATGTTTGATGAGGCAACATTTCAGACATTATTTCTTCAGTTCTTTACCTATAGGAATGATGTTCTTCACTTCTCCTATGTAATTCCAATTTTGGGAGCTTCACTTTCCGACAGTGTGCATTTTTAACTTTCTCTTACAAAGAGAAAGATATTGTTTTCGTGAAAATTTTCGACCTCGAGATTTTGATTGATTCTAACATGACGATGATAGCGGAGCCTAAAAAAGTGGTTTTTGGAATTCCGTCCGTCGGTCCGTCGGTCCGTCTGTCCGTGATGGTCTCCCCAGCCTAAATGGCTAGACCGATTTTCTTCAAACTTCGTATCCAAGCTTATTTTAGTCATAATTCTAGGCCATTTTTTTTGTTTGCTTTTAGCCATGTTAATAAGGGTACCTGCCATATAAAAATTACACATAACCTCAATTTTCTCGAAAACGGCTCTAACGATTTTGATTAAACTTTATATTTACTATAACCATATTAGCTCCAACAAAAATGCGTACCCAGTTTTTTCGAGAAAATCCATATAACGGATTTTGTCATTTAGGCCATAAGGAAAATTGATAATTTCTCGCAAACTATTATGTCAAATTGAATGAAATTTAATATATATACTACTATTACAGCTTGAAGCAATTCCACATAACTAGTTTTAGCCCAACTATCACTAAACGGAATTTTCAGTTTTGGCCAATAACAAAAAATCATTACTATTCCCATAGATGGTTGGGTGTTGTAGAACGAGGGTAGACTCTGATTGGCGTTAACTTGGCAATGCCCAGTGTTGCAACTTTGACTACACATCAAATGTGCTTATCTTTACCTCCAAGTGGTAACCATCGGATACTGGTCTCATCCAACCGGATTTGACTTGCTAAACGATAAGTGCGAGTGTTGATAACACGACGAAAAACAGCAACACTATAAACACCCTGGTGAGAATGGCACGGAAGAATACCCGGCCTGCTGTCCCAGGCGAACCTAGATGAGCTGCTCTGACATATTCGGACAACAGGTTGTCTAGGAATTTCAAGGGTTAGTCAGGCCCCTTGAACAGAGATGGTGGCGGATGAACCGAAAGGCCAACGGCAGCGCTCAATCCCGTAGTGGATACTGATGGCCCCGTGTCCTAGGGGTATCTAATAAATTGGAACTGGCCCTCCAGGTTGGGGGTTGTGCTTTGGGTTAACTACCCACCCACAGAAAAAAAACATGGTTACGAAGCAACCAATAGCCTCGGAAAGGACTGATTTTATTGTTGACGACCCTGCTAAACGAAAAAAGGACAACGACGTTCGTATCTGCACCTGGAATGTGAGAACATTAAACAGGAGAGGTGCAGGCGAACAACTAGCGGAAGCCCTAAACTGCTACAAAGCAGACATTACTGCCATCCAGGAAATACGATGGGATGGGCCGGGCAAAAAGAGGATGAAAAACTGTGACATATACTACGGACCGTGTTATAGTGAGCAGAAACAGCGACTATTCGGATGCGGATTTGTTATAAGTGCCAGACTTAGGCAAGAAGTCTTATGTTTCCAAGACATTAGCGAACGTATAGTAACAATCCGCATCAAGGCCAAATTCGCCAACATAAGCCTTATATGCGCTCACGCTCCGACGGAAGAAAAAGATGATATAGCTAAGGATTGCTTCTACGAGCTCCTCGACAAAACCTATGAGCGACTACCGAAGTACGATGTTAAAATCGTGCTGGGAGATTTTAACGCAAAGGTAGGAAGAGAAGACATCTTTAGAAGTATTGTCGGAAAACATAGCCTACACGACAACACGTCTGGTAACGGACTTAGGCTAATTGATTTCGCTACGGAACGAAATGCCACTATAGCCAGCACACGGTTTCCTCACCTCGATATCCATAAGGGGACATGGCGGTCTCCAAATCAACGAACGGTCAACCAAATTGATCACATTGCGATAGATAAGAGGCACGCATCCAGTATTTTGGATGTCCGAACATTCCGAGGAGCTAACATCGACTCGGATCACTACCTTGTAGCAGCCAAGGTAAGAATGCGGATATCCACCACGCCACAACAATCCAGAAATACTGTGAAAAAATTTAATGTCGGAAGACTGCAATCGCAAGAGACCGCCAAGACCTTCGCACAACGCGTATCCCTTAACCTCTCGATCAACACCATACCACCAGCATCGAATGTCGAAGAGCAATGGCAACGATGCCAACAGGCCATTAGATCAGCCGCAACTGATGTGCTAGGTTTCTCGCGCCCACCAGCAAGAAACCCCTGGTTTGATGAGGAATTCCGACAGATGCTCGCAGCCAAGAACGAGGCCTACAAGGCTAAGCTGCAGGTGAAGACGAGAGCTGCCATTGAGCTCTATAGGCAAAGAAGAAGGGAAGAACATCGGCTTTTCAGCAAGAAGAAAAAAGAGCAAGAAAAGCGCGCGATCGAGGATATAGAGAGGTGCCACTCCAGGAACGATGTTCGCAAGTTTTACCAAAGTGTAAAACGTCAAAGCCAAGGATACAAGGCTCGAACAGAATCCTGTCGAGATGAACAAGGAAATATTGTAGTTGAGACACAGTCGATGCTGAGGATATGGAAGAACCACTTCTGCAGACTGTTAAACGGCGATGACGAACAACATTCCGCTGTCAGGCATAACGAACCATTCAATATTGGCAACGACAGCGAAAACTGCCAACCACCCGACCTGAGTGAAGTGAGGATAGCAATATCTAAACTCAAGCTTAATAAGGCTGCCGGAAATGACGGCCTTCCCGCTGAGCTCTATAAGGCCGGCGGAGATGACTTGGTAAGTAACATCCACCAACTCATAAGCCAAATCTGGTCGGATGAAAATATGCCTGAAGAATGGAACCTCAGCATCGTTTGCCCGATCCACAAAAAAGGAGACCCTCTGAACTGCGCCAACTACAGAGGCATAAGTCTCCTCAACATCGCCTACAAGATCCTATCTGCCGTAATATGTGAACGCCTGAAACCGTTTACCAACAACCTGATTGGCCCTTATCAGTGTGGTTTTAGGCCAGGAAAGTCCACAACCGATCAAATTTTCACACTTCGGCAGATCCTGGAAAAAACTCAAGAAGTCCAAATCGATACCCACCACCTATTCATCGATTTCAAAGCCGCATATGACAGCATTTATAGAGACGAACTGTACAGAGCCATGTCTAGTTTTGGTATACCGCCCAAACTCGTCCGTTTGTGTAGGATGACGATAGAGAATTCTCGCTGCTCCATCATGGTCGGAAACGACCTCGCCGACACATTCGATACCAAAAAAGGATTTAGGCAAGGCGATGTGCTGTCATGTGACTTCTTTAATCTGATTCTTGAGAGAATTGTGCAAAACTCCAAAGCCAACACCAGAGGCACAATTTTCCAAAAGTCGGTGCAACTACTAGCATACGCTGACGATATTGACATCATTGGTAGGACTCAACGTGATGTCATAGCCACGTTTGCTAGTATAGAGAAGGAAGCGGCGAAAATGGGTTTAGCAGTAAATGAGGGTAAGACTAAGTATATGCTGTCATCACGAAAGGACTCACAACATCGACGAATTGGACAGAACGTCACCATTGACAGATATAACTTTGAGGTAGTACGGGACTTTGTCTACCTCGGCTCCGCTATTAGCTCTGACAACAACATCTCGTCAGAAATTAAACGAAGAATTACTCTTGCCAACCGCTGTTTCTTCGGGCTAAGAAGGCAATTTAGTAGTAAAGCCCTCACTCGAACTACTAAGGAGACCCTATATAAGACCCTGATCATCCCAGTCCTGCTCTACGGCGCTGAAGCATGGACCGTATCAAAAGCGGATGAAGAAATCCTTGGTAGATTCGAGAGGAAAATTCTTCGAAAAATCTTCGGTCCCGTTTGCGTTGACGGGCTATGGAGACGAAGATTCAACCAAGAACTATACGAGCTGTACAGCGACATGCCCCTGGTCAAAAAACTCCGCATTGGACGTTTAAGATGGCTAGGACATGTAGAACGAATGGACACCAATACGGCTCGCAGAGTCTTCGATTCCCAGCCAGACGTCGGACGCAGTAGAGGAAGACCTCGCCTTAAGTGGCGCGCACAAGTGGAAACCGACCTCAACCAACTTGGAGTGCGCAACTGGAGGCAGTTAGCTAAGGACCGGGCTAATTGGAGAGGCATGTTGGTTGAGGCCCAGGTTCATTCCGGACTGTAGCGCCACTTAAGTAAGTAAGTATTCCCATAGACACCGATTCCTTCAAATTTCGTAGTAAACGTTCGTATAATCACATTTCGACATTATTCATATCATTTTAAGCATTAATAATCAAAATGTGTACTATTTGATCTAACACCCAACTCGCTGTGAAAGAGAAAGTTGCGTACGACCCAGTCGTGCACCCACCACTCGTTTTATTTGATTTGATGATGATTTTTGCGTCCTATGAATGAATGGTCCTAAAAATGTCGACTGGACAAATATAAACTTCATCGACTATTAAAATGTTGACTGAAGTTTGATCGACAAAAAAAAGTTGCCAGTTTAAAATCCAGACCATTAAAATGTAGACTGAAAGTTGTCGGTAAAAATGTCGACTTTTATCTAAAATGAAACAAATGCGCTCTTTAAATAATTAAAATAATACTGTTAATGTAAACATTAACAATTATGCCAGAGTGGCTTGTTGATCGACAGTGGCAAAGTGTTTAAAAATCGGAAAATCTGGGTAAGCTTATAGTAATCAAAATGGACCTGATCACTATAGATGTTTTTCTGGCGTCAATCTTGTGACAAGGCACATCAGAACATCAGTTATATATCACGAAGCTTCTTAGAGCTTGTCATCTGTCCCGATGGAATCATGTTTCCAAAGGTCAACTTCCTACCTAATCACCTATCAAATATACAAGTATAACACCAACAAATTCTTGTTCAAATTACCACATTGCGAGTCACGTTCTGTAGCAAAACTTCGCAGCCTAAAGTATTAATCTTTTCAAGACCCCCAAACTTCAACGAAACCGCTATAAAATATCCATCATTCACCTCATTGTGTTAGATGTGACTGACCAACATAAAACATTTGCCAACAACAATGGCAAATGCGTCTAAAGAACAGTAGAACTTATGATGTGTCAGTGTTTCTATTATGGCCCCTCCTTTGTATCTAACTAAAATGTTAACAATTAAAGCCGGCGCGCGACGCCTTTGGTAAGCGCGCCGGCGCGCACTGCAAAAGCACGTTTTCCTACTGCCGGGCATTAATAAATGCCGCATATGAATCACGTGCATGCGGTCGCCCATAAGTCTACTTCAGAATGATGAAAGCGGCACGTTGATGACGATGACAAGAATCACCGATAGTGGATATCCTTTAGCGTGCTGTTCATCGCCTCCTTGTCTTGGGCGGCTTGAAATGCGCGCGAACGCTCGCGCACAACAATAAAATCGCAATATCCAATCTGATGATCTCACGGTTTCATACTCATTGCTGGGAATCCCCTCGTGCGTCTGCTCTAAAGTCTGCCGAATCTGAAGAAGTGAAATAAAGAAAAGGCCACAGCCGACAAACGTGCGAATCGTTTCCTTGTTTACGGTTAGATAACAATGGAACGGGTCGCTGTGCTCCTTTGATTTTTCGGGATCTCATCGTACAGTAGACATGGGCATGGACACGATTACACCGATTATGCTTGGCATTGTTAACGCTGACAAGTCCGCTATTTGATCTCATTTGTCGGTGGTAAATTAATTCTTGATGGTTGTGCTGGCTTTAGAACAGATGATCTTCGCTAAAGGTCTGTTATGTGTTTGAATAGGTGATGATTAATTGAGTGAACTCTCAAGCAGCGGTACAATGATGTTCGGTAAAATATAGTATGTAGATACTGCGAGTAATCTTGATGGTCTGTAGGTTAGGGTTAAACATGATTTGATTTTGAGGCCAAAAAAGACATTATTCAAATTAAAAGATTCAGTTGCACAGTCGATGGTCACGACCACAAGAACTTGTTACAAACTGCGTCAATCATCTACGTGGGAATCAAAGACTCTATATGCCGACTTATTGTGTCTATTTGTTCTATATGCCATAGCCTTCCTAAATGACCAATGTGTAGTTTTAAGCTCGGTCTCTATTGGTGTACCGGTTGAAGAGCACGTGCCCAAAGTAGTCTGAGATTTTCACTCACTAAAACCATCACCCTTTTTGTAATTGTATTGCAACTAAGTATGCGACTTATCTAGCAATTTTTTTTATCACTAGTATTGAAATGTTTGAGAGTCGTGCTTATTCCGCAATTTATAGCGCGATTTGTTATTATCGGGCCAAATAAAAGGGCTTAGTTCTTTGAAGACGCTGCAATAAATTTGTTTTTTTCAAGAATTTGGAGGGCGGTTGTGTTAAAGTGCCCTAATAAACATTTTTTTATGTTTTCGTGCAAAATTTTTCGTTTCATCTTTAACGACTACCTACGACTTGTAATAATGTGATATACTTTCCTTTCCTCTGACAGAATCATCTCACCAACTATACACTTTCATTCAAAATGTTGGCCTGGGCAGTAGTATGTTACATGCTCTAAATCTTCATTTGGACATTGTGGACAGATTGGTAAGGTATCGTGCCTGAATATCTGTAGTCTGTAGTCTGTAAATCGACGAAATTTCATCATTCTAGCCTAGAAAGTGATGACTTACCACCGGAAGGACAGAGATGGCTAAATCGCTGATTTCTAATAAAAATCTAATTTCATAGATATTGATAGCTGAACTTGTTTATTTTTTGAACGAGTACTAACGAAAACAACTTACCTCCGTACTCTAGATGTATAATGGTTAATATTTAACACGCAAAAGAGTTGCCAACATCACTGATATGATCACGTCCGTTTTCTGTTACGATGCTTTAATTAATAGCCTAAGATCTCATGCAATATGTTGAAGCTCTCACTATTATAGTGGTCCAGATATAAGACTAAAAATATATACTTAAATTGGAGGCGCCATTGGCGCAAATTTATAGTCAATCGATGTTTAAGGGTTTAACTCCACACTAGTTATGAGTTACTTTAAATTAAAAGCTTGCTTTAACATATTTTCAATTATAGACACTTTTTTAACGTGGCGCTAATTGGTGTATACTAATGGACATTTCTCTAAGAACTCTAAATTCAACTCACCTAAAAAGTGACATAACGCTAACTCTTTATTAAGGTTTCGGTCGCTTTAACTTTAATGCAGAGTGACAACGCTAAAGTACACTTTTTGACGATTATAATTACCAAAACGCGTTAGTACGCGACTAAATAATGATAAAGTGTACTTTAACCGACTATAAATATGCGCAATTGCATTTAACCAAAGATTATGAGTACTATACAGATGACGCATTGAGAACAAAAAACAGAAACTTTTTCTCAGATGCTTCATAGTACGGGCGGGCGGTATGAATGAAAACGCATGAAAAACAAGAACAAAAACATATGGCGGGCTGTACCAGCACGACCCGCCATAGAACAATTTTTCTTATATGGAGTGCGTCACCTGTATAGAATTCATAATCTTTGATTTAACTTAACATGCTCGTTATCAAGTGAATTAGTGTGAAACTTTATAGAACATTGATAACGGGTGGTTAAATTTTAAGGGCCGATGTTGAATGTGAACCACACCTAACAGTCAAGTTTTTTTCAGCATTTTATTTGACATTTCTCAATTTCAGACTAACTCAATTTGAACCATGGAAAGGTACACAATCGAGCAACGCGTTAAAGTTATTCAGGCTTGTTATGAAAACGGACGCTCAAATCAAAATGAATATCGTTTACTTCGTGATTTTTTCGGTCGATTTAATCGTCCAAATGTGCGTACAATCAGAAAAATCGTACAAAAATTTGAGCAAACCGGGTCTGTAGGAGATGTGAAAACACCAGTGCATGCTCGTTCAGCTCGTACTGCAGAAAATATTGCTGCTGTTCGCGATAGTGTGGCTGAAGAGCCGTCTACCTCAACTCGTCGTCGTGCCCAACAATTGCACCTCTCACGCTCGTCGTTGATGAACATTATGCATAAAGACTTGCATTTACACGCTTACAAGGTACAATTGACTTAATAACGAAAGCCTCAAGTGTATTCAAGTGTAGTCAATGGTCAGAATGGTTGCAAGAAATGGCAAAAATGGATGATCAATATTCGAAGAAAATCACCTTCAGTGATGAGGCACATTTTCACCTCAGTGGATTCGTCAATAAGCAGAATTGCCGTATTTGGGGGGGGGCGAATGATAACCCAACTAATTGATATAGTCAAATTTGATTATGCACATAGCCTTCTCATCATTTAACTATTTTAATTAATTATATTCGGCGTTACGAATAATAAAACGCAAATGTCGACATTAGTTAGTTACCTGGATAGCTTATAATGTACAGCTTTATAGTAACTCTACCAATAATCAAAACGCATATCTAAGTAAACTCGACTTTTCGACTTAATATACTACACTTTAATTCATGAAACTGTCAAACCAACCTTTCTTTAATTTTTACGTTGCTACAATTTCCGTTGCCAAAACATTAATTAAATGCGCAAACACTAACGCAAGCACAGACATACACATCTTCGCAGTATTATTGACTACAGGCGTCTACTACACAATTTTATCACTACTTTATGACTTAGATGCTACTTTCTGTATATTAAAATATAACCTTTAACTAGCGCTAGTCTGTGATGTAAATTTATGTATTGGTAAAGGATTTTTGAAAAGTGTGGAGTTTAAAAGTTAAGTTGTTGCTAAAAATGATTATTAGTAACGACGATTGACTTTAAAAAAAAACTTTCTTTTTGGTCAAACGGTTTGCACCTCTTGCGGGCGTTTTATGTAAAAAAAAAACATTGAAAGAACTTTGACTTTGACCTTGAAAAAAGGTCATTCATATCTCTTGCAAGAACTATCGAGGCATATCCCTGCTTAATGTCGCACACAAGATCCTATCCAACTGTGTGGACGTCTAAAACCGTTCTACAACACACTAATCGGCACGTACCAGCGTGGCTTCCTGCCCGGTAGATCGACTTAAGACCAAATTTTCACTCTGAGGCAAATCCTGGAAAAGACCAACGAATTTTAAGTCGAAACTCACCACCCATTCATCAACTTCAAAGGCGCGTATGATACAATACATCGTCATGAGCTCTATATGGCGATGGCCGAATTCGGAATCCCGGCAAAACACGCGCTGTTTGTAAGAAGCTCCTCCGAATTATTCCAAACATGCACCGGATTTCGGCAAGGAGATCTCGTACTGGAACAGATAGTGGGCAGGACAGATGTCAACACGGAATGCACTATCTTCAACAGGTCCGTCCAGGTGCTGGGATATGCGGATTATATTGGAGTTATCGGTCGCTCCCAGCGTGCGGTGATAAAAGCTTTCACGGCGATTGAAGAACAGGCGAAATCCGTTGGCCTAGAGGTAAATGAGAACAAGACTAATTACATGCTATCAACAAACAAAAAAGTATTTGTCCACCGCCTAGGACAAAACGTCGCTATTGATAGCAAAAATTTCGAGGTAGTTAAGGAGTTCACATGCCTCGAAGTAAACATTAACTCCACGAATGACGCCCTAGTGGAGATCCGGCGAAGAATTACCCTAGGTGCTGAGTGCTGGACGTTAAGCAAGAAGGGAAAGCTGATACTGGGGTCCTTCAAAAGTAAATGCGCTAGGAAATCGATTGGAAGAGAAGATACAACCGCAGTACCAAGATGTGGGTGTAGTCCAAAAATCCAAAACACGTGGACTAAATTGGCTCAACACATTGAGCGAATTTACAGAATTTACAGGAGAGAATCCCAGCCAAGGAAGACCGAACCTCCGTTTCAAAGACCAAGCCATCGCGGATGCCAGAGCGCTTGGTTTGGACAACTTGAAGCAGTCTGCCTAGGATCGTAGAGGATGGAAGGCTGCAGTGTCAGGCAGAGACTGTTCACGGGTCGGGAGCCCGATAAGTAAGTAAGTAAGAACATTCCGTCTATAGGACATACCTAGCACGTTTTTTGGTAAAGGTTTAAAAAAAATCGAAAAACTTTCGACGCAAAATCATTTGTGTTAATATAAACATTTCTTTTGTAGATCATTTTAACCCACGCCCACTTTTTGGTGGCGTTTTCTTACATAAAACATTTGTTTATCCTACACCATAGTCATATGCCATAGAAAAACGTCGTTATTTGTCGAAAAAAAAAGATTTGGTTAATATCTGAAGATGTGGTGACGATAAAAATTTCTTTATTTCATTCTCTTTCAGTTTTTAATCACTCCCAATTTTCGGGGATATTAATTTTAAGGATGGATGGGATAGGGCATTTCAACGATCGCACAGCGGGTTGTAGCCTTCTTATATGTTTGTATATAAGAAGATTGCACTTTCCTAAAGCCTTCTTATCTGCGGAAGTTTGTCCGAATTGTGTTTTTACTTGTTGGAAAGTCTATTTCTTCAACAGCTGCGACCGTCCAACAACATCAGCTCTAATGTTGGCATATCCCATATTATGGTCAGGTTTATGCAGATGGAAAGTGGATAGTGATGAGCGCGAGTCGTACCATGACCAAAGTAACAACAACGTTTTTTTTACATCACAACCCCTAAAACTGTTATAAGAAATTTTTTAAATATGTATTTTGGAATGAACTTTACGACGGTAGGTCATTTGTTGTGCCGAAAATATACTCGCAAATAATTGAAGAAGCTAGGTTTCAGGTCCGAAAAAACTCCATAACGTGCAAATACATAGAGCCCTTCAGCACTAACTTCAAATAACAACAACACGAACATCTCAACTCAAATGCAAAGGTACGTACTAAACACTCGACCAAACTATCTATTGCTCATAAGTCTAATTACATAATGTCAATTCACCTTTCGCGATCTTTCTATCAGGACACTAGATATTCCCTACGTAAGGCAACGTTAAGAACATGATATCTTCATGGCTAGAGGCTGGGATTAATTTAAAGTGATTTACATTAAATCGAACATCCGATACTACAACATCGTGCAACAGTGTCTGCGAGAGCATAATGTTGGATGTAGAATGCAACACACAGAGAGGCAACATAAATCTCGAAAATTTTTATTTTGATCGCTTCAATAAGGGTACTACACGTGTTTCATATCGGTGAGCTAATGCCAGCAAGACTTGTTGGCGCAAACACAAGCCAAACAAGAAAATTTCAAATCTATGCAATGTATCTGAACAATGTTAACAGAAGTGTTACAACAGGACTCTTCTCCTTTACCCTTGGTGTTTATCCTTTTATAATGGAAATTGTATAAGGCTGTTGTTTGGATGTGAGGGAAACCACTTGTAGATACATTGTAGACAGTTTTGGTTATAAGTTCGTTCGTGGAATAAATCAGTTTAATGGCCCGAGGATCCCAAAGGAGACCAAACAAGAGGCTGATTCAATTTCTCTTAGACCGATGCAGGTGCGAAGGGAACTTGTCACCAAATATGGGGGCAACATTGTATCTCATTTCACGGAAAACATTCTGGTAGCAGATATACAAGGACAAGTCAAGAGATCAAGGACCAATATGAATGGGGAATTCAATCACGATTTCTGAGCTATGATAAGGGGGCATGTGTTTTTATGAAGAGGTAATGGAAATAGTGAAAAATGAAGATAGACATAGTTAGGTAGAGACCACTTATTTTTGAGCTGGAGGGATTTAGTTTTTATGAGATAACCTTTTCTTCACACTACTCGGATGATTTGTCAGATCCTCGAGGGGAGCGTGAGTAAAAAATCATTTAGGTTGCTGTGCTGGGAATCGACACCGACCTTCAACGCAGCAGTTTATCGCACAGCCATCGCGCCACTGTGCCGGCATAAACTCTAGAAAGATGTGAAAGTGTTTATATTTGCTACGCTTTCCTACTGGCTGGATAGGAAAGGACAATAATGGCTGCAAAACGAAGTAAGTAAAGTGTGGCAAGTGAAAGCGATTATACAGGAGAGTATGATAACCAAGATAGGAAGGGTTTTGAAACAATTCGTCGCACCAACTAGACGAGAAGACTGACATGATATTTTTGTTGCGATAGGACAAGGGTCAAGCTCCACACCCAAAAGCTTGTCAGCAACGACTCAAAAGGCACAGAAGATCTATGCAACAACATTGATCAGCACTAGGGGCTGCAAAGTAGAAGTGGTAGAGGAGCAAGCATTTCGACTTTTGGGATTGGAGTTTTGATCCCACTTCTTTCGCAAGCCCATAGTGGCATTGTTTTCCTTGGGTCAGTTTTCGTTGTATCTCCACTAAGGTGTCCATCTGTACTTCTTAACTACCTCAATATTACTCCTAACAACAGCCACCAATGCAACCATAGTCCAACATTGAGCCCAAGCACGGGGGTTGCAGGGGGACAGCATGCCCTCCCATTCACATTCAAACTTGGCTTACACCAAAACTTGCAGTCGGATGTATGCAAAGTATGGATCCCCTCTGCATGAACTCACTGTTGGATTTGGGATGGGTGCGAGTTGGCTGCGTTAAATTTCTTTGTAATAATTCCAAGTCTCGCAGTCTTGTACATGTTTTAAAAAATTAAGATGAGCTGCTTTCTAACTGAACGTTGCACCGTATGTCGGCGACAAGGCTGTATCAAATTGTATGGAACCCAAAATTTTGCCATAAAGTCGATGAAAAGATGAGCAATGTACATGGGCTTTATACAGAACAAGAAGCCGGGATGATGTGAAATATCTCTTAGCTCTAAAAAGGTAACTGCCGGTGCTTAAGGATAATGATGCGATTATATGAGGACATAAGCGTTCTCACTCAAGCCTCTCACTATAAACTCCTACTCTCAGCTCCACGCTGGTGGCTGGTGGGTGCCTAGTACCTCGACTGGAGATGGGGTATTAAACTCCTGTGGAAGGTCGTTGGTGGCAGCAAACGAGAGAGGGGAGAGGAGTGTCCTCTCACTAAGGCACTCACTCTCAGGCGGCAGCGGAGGAATTCCCTAGATTGAGTCAACGGTGGCGCCTACAGCTCCAGTTTGATCGAACTGGTAGTGAAATCCCTATATGAGCTGCTTCAACATATTTGAACCCCAGGTCTATAGGGACTTCCAATACTGAGCCAGGGTATTGGAAAAGAGTTGGTGGCGGAGGAGCCATCAATGGGTCAACGACAGCGATCATACCCCAAAATGGGCTACTGACATCGGTATTTTTTCCGGTCCGCTGTCCTAGGGTCAAAACAAGGTCCTGGCCCTCCAGGTTGGGGGTTGTACTTTGTGTTAACTCCCCATCCACGGAAAAAAACTATTGTTACTAAGCAACCAATAGCCTCAGAAAGGACTGATATTATTGTTGAAGACCATGCTAAAATAAAAAAGGACAACGACGTTCGTATCTGCACCTGGAATGTGAGAACATTAAACAGGAGAGGTGCAGGCGAACCACTAGCGGAAGCCCTAAACTTCTACAAAGCAGACATTACTGCCATCTAGGAAATACGATGGGATGGGCCGGGCAAAAAGAGGATAAAAAAAACTGTGACATCTACTATGGACCGTGTTATAGTGAGCAGAAACAGCGACTATTTGGATGCGGATTTGTTATAGGTGCCAGACTTAGGCAAGAAGTCTTAAGTTTTCAAGACATTAGCGAACGCATAGTAACAATCCGCATCAAGGCCAAATTCCCCAACATAAGCCTTATATGCGCTCATGCACCGACGGAGGAAAAAGATGATATAACTAAGGATTGCTTCTACGAGCTCCTCGACAAAACCTATGAGCGACTACCAAAGTACGATTTTAAAATCGTGCTGGGAGATTTTAACGCAAAGGTAAGAAGAGAAGACATCTTTAGCAGTACTGTCGGAAAATATAGCCTACACGACAACACGTCTGGTAACGGATCTGGCACGCATCCAGTATTTTGGATGTCCGAACATTCCGAGGGGCTAACATCGACTCGGACCACTACCTTGTTGTAGCCAAGGTAAGGATGCGGATATCCACCACGCCACAAAAAAACAGAAATACTGTGAAAAAATTTAATGTCGAAAGAATGCAATCGCCAGAGACCGCCAAGAACTTCGCGCAACGCGTATCCCTTAACCTCTCGACTCACAACATACCACCAGCATCTAATGTCGAAGAACAATGGCAACGATGCCAGCAAGCCATTAGATCAGCCGCAACTGATGTGCTTGGTTTCTCGCGGCCACCAGCAAGAAACCAATGGTTTGATGAGCGGCCTTCCCGCTGAGCTTTATAAAGCTGGCGGAGATGACTTGGTAAGCAACATCCACCAACTCATAAGCCAAATCTGGTCGGTTGAAAGCATGCCTGAAGAATGGAAGCTCAGCATCGTTTGCCCGATCCACAAAAAAGGAGATCCTCTGAACTGCGCCAACTACAGAGGCATAAGTCTACTCAACATCGCTTACAAGATCCTATCTGCCGTAATATGTGATCGCTTGAAACCGTTTACCAACAACCTGATCGGCCCTTATCAGTGTGGTTTTAGGACAGGAAAGTCCACAATCGATCAAATTTTCACACTTCGGCAGATCCTGGAAAAAACCCAAAAAGTCCAAATAGATACCCACCACCTATTTATCGATTTCAAAGCCGCATATGACAGAATTTATAGAGACGAACTGTACAGAGCCATGTCTAGTTTTGGTATACCGTCCAAACTCGTCCGTTTGTGAAGGATGACGATGGAGAATTCTCGCTGCACCATCAGGGTCGGAAACGACCTCACCGACACATTCGATACCAAAAAAGGATTTAGGCAAGGCGATGCACTGTCATGTGACTTTTTCAATATGATTCTTGAGAGGATTGTGCAAAACTCCCGAGCCAACACCAGGGGCACAATTTTCCAAAAATCGGTGCAACTACTAGCATACGCTGACGATATTGACATCATTGGTAGGACTCAACGTGATGTCATAACCACGTTTGCTAGTATAGAGAAGGAAGAGGCAAAAATGGGTTTAGCAGTCAATGAGGGTAAGACTAAGTATATGCTGTCAACACGAAAGGACACACAACATCGACGAATTGGACAGAACGTCACCATTGACAGATATAACTTTGAGGTAGTACGGGACTTTGTCTACCTCGGCTCCGCTATTAACTTTGACAACAATATCTCGTCAGAAATCAAACGAAGAATTACTCTTGCCAATCGCTGTTTCTTCGGGCTAAGAAGGCAATTTAGTAGTAAAGCCCTCACTCGAACTACTAAGGAGATCCTATATAAGACGCTGATGATCCCAGTCCTGCTCTACGGCGCTGAAGCATGGACCGTATCAAAAGCGGATGAAGAAATCCTTGGTCGATTCGAGAGAAAAATTCTTCGGAAAATCTTCGGTCCCGTTTGCGTTGACGGGATGGATACGAAGATTCAACCGCGAACTATACGAGCTGTACAGCGACATACCCCTGGTCAAAAAACTCCGCATTGGACGTTTAAGATGGCTAGGACATGTAGATAGAATGGACACCAATACTCCGGCTCAGAGTCTTCGATTACCAGCCAGACGTCGGACGCAGTAGAGGAAGACCTAGCCTTAAGTGGCTCGCACAAGTAGAAACCGGACTCAACCAACTTGGAGTGCGCAACTAGAGGCAGTTAGCTAAGGACCGGGCTAATTGGATAGGCATGTTGGTTAAGGCCCAGGTTCATCCCGGACTGTAGCGCCACTTAAGTAAGTTATTTAAGTCTAAAAGGGTAACTTAGTTTGAAAGCTGTTGATTTGGCATTAACGATTAAATGTTGAGGCCATGATACGTCTGACCCAGACGTGATGCTTAGCAGGTGAATTGATTCTTCTGATTTGGCGAATTTATTCTTAATTTCGATTCCCGGAACTGTGGACAGATATGGAGCTCATATTCCAGTCATCGGGCATGCGTTCATCCATCTAGACTTTGTGGATGGCTTGCAACATTGTATGAAAACACCTCCGTAAACTCTATTAGAATACCTGCATCAAGATGAACCTTGTACTAACAGATGAAAGTCCAATATATCAGAAGGCCAGACGACTACCACCGCCAGAAAAAGAAGCACTTTGCAAGCAAGTGGAAGAATGGTTGGATGAAGGTATTATCCAACATAGCCGATCAGACTTTTCTAGTCATATTATATTGGTGAAGAAGAAGGACGGGAGTGATAGACTGTGTGTTGATTTTCGAAAGCTTAATACTAGGATCTCCGCAACAGGTTTTTCCATGTGGATGTAGCAGAAAGTAAATCTACCGCAATCGTGACTCCAGATGACCAGTAGGAGTTCTTAAAGGTTCCTTTCGGATTATGCAATCCTCCTGTGGTGTTTCAGCGATTTGATAATACAATTTTTAGAGACCTAATAAGGTAAGACTTCTTACTTTTGTACTTGGATGATATTATTATCGCTGCAGAAAATGAGAAGGAAAATTTGGAAAAGCTCAAAGTTGTATAGCGGGTAGCATGGCATAGCAGGGTAGCAGAGGAGAACGGTTTGATGATTAAATTGGAAAAATGAGATCCTCAGCAGGTCCACTAAATTCCTTAAACACGTGAGGAAAACGGGAGCATAAAGCCGTCGGTTGAAAAGATAAGCGCTGTGAGGGGTTTTCCGAGACCGACTAATGTAAAGCAAGTGCAGAGTTTCCTTGGGCTGACTGGGTTCATCCGTAAGTTTGTGCCTAATTACTCCATTTATACAAAACCTCTTTCAGTCTTAACGAAAAAGGAAACTGTGTTCATTTTCGGGACGGATCAGACCATCGAATTTGAATCTCTGAAAGATTTGTTGTGCAAAGAGCATGTCCTTAAACTATTCAACCCCTTACTCGAGACAGAGTTACATACGAACGCGAGTATGGTTGGATACGGTGGAGTTTTGCTCCAGAAAACGAAGATCAAATGCATCTGGTCTTCTACATGCGTTTTAAGGGAACTCCAGCCGAAAGCAACTAATTCAGTTATGAGCACGAAGTTTTGGCCATAGTAAAATGTGTCAAGAAACTTCTAGCTAATCTACTAGGAATGATGTTCAAAATCTACACGGACTTTAAGGTATTCCAAGCTATCATAAACAAAATGGACTTGTGTCCACGAGTGGCCAGGTTCACAATTATGTTGCTGGAGTATTCTTGTGAGGTCTTAGGGCTCAGTTATAGATATCATTGACCAACTTCATTGGAACACAAAACATGATGGAATTGAAATTTTACCTCCATGGCTGCTTATAGGAATCGTAGGAAAATTCCGTTTCATTTCGGTGGAACGACAAACATTACTTCACAGAAATAAATCATGATCAATGAAAAATAAAAAATGATTTTCTGCGATAACTACAATTAAAAATTAAAATATGTTTGGATAATCATGTTCTTAAATTCATAAGCTTTGTTTTGACACCAACTCGCCAATGATTGAATTTATAAAAAAAACCGCAAGAAGTAAAAGAAAATGTCCAATGATGTTTTTCAATGATAGCTATAACTGGGCCCTTACACCGATCAGGATCATCCATGCGTCACGTAGATTCACTTTGTCGACATCCAGCTGTGCTGCGAATTGAAAATGACACCATCGAGAGAATTAGAAGATCATAAGGTAAAGATGAATTTTGTCAGTCAATAAAAGATGTCCATTCGACAACAGGCACTTACAAGGACTAAGAAATGAGGAATGTCCTACTTTATAGGTTTATAGAGGGCACTCACTTGCTCGTGGTTCCTAGGTATATGCAAAAGTATATTCTGAGAGATATACACAGGGTGGAACACATAAGTGCAAGGAGAACGGAGGCAATCTGCAAGCAGGACTATTTAATCCCCAAAATTGGAAATTGTATCGATGCTGTTTTATTTAACTGTGTTCCTTGTATACTGGATGCGAGGAAAGATGATAATCTCACTCAGCTCACTATGGCAATCTTCGATACATCTTCACATTCGTGAAGACTCTTTTTCAGTTACATTCTGAACTTTTTTTCTTTGGACAGTCGAGCTCTGAATTTGTCTGGTATGAGAAAATGGTCAGGGTCGACGATTACTCCTCTGAATGTATGTTAATTCAAAACATTGGTTGAGGACTTGGTCCATCTGGTTATCTGTTCGTCCATCTGGTTATCTGTTCGTCCATCTGGATATCACAAGGTTGCTTTGTGTATTCAAAGTCAAGGAAATATATTGCTGCAGATCACAGTATTACACGCTGCAAAGTTAGTCGAAAGCTATTATATGTTTGCATTTCGTGCAGGTTGTGGTTAACACGTAATCCGCCCATGATGTTTCCAGGTCTGGTTGGTATTTCAGTCTATTAGTTCCCAACCCTCAGCATGAACGACAATTGCAGTATAGTGTATTTGACACCACGGTACTTCCGGATAACCCGTCATCAATTCTGTTTAATGGGCCAGATTAACCCTTGAGAGTATTAGATAATCTGTCGTTCGAAGTTGCGAAGCAGCTCATGTAATTTATACCACAGGCCGCCCGCTGCCGTCTTCAAAAAGAAAGGGGTACCATAGTGTAAGGATGCGTCCCGCACTCCACGCTCTCAGAACCTTCAGTCAAGACATTACAAAATGTTTTTACACCCATAATACCCATTTCCACCATCTACAAAAATTCAAGCGAAGAGTCAATCATCAATCATTTCAGGGTGCTCTTCGATCGTTATAAGTTCGCCTCACCTTAGAAAAGTTTATAAAAAACATCTATGGTCTGGGTAATACGCTTCTACTTCTACTCAGCGGTGACCAAGTGGAGACGGAAAGTCGTAGATTTTTGACTCTATCCCATATTTTGATTACAAAATATGACAAAAATCCGTTTACCCAGCTTTAACTAACCAAATTTTCAGATATTTAGCTCAGGAAGCTTTTTTAATTTATTTAGCTGAATAAACCCACACCTATTGACAGAATGATTCTGTGCTAGTCATACATTGCTGGTGCACTCGATCTTCAAAAGTTTCTCCTGCTCGAACTCATCTTCATTTTCTGCCACATGGACTACTTTGGAAGCCGTCTTACATCCCCAGATAGAACAAAATTAAAATATTTCTTTTTTCTAGTTGAACCCGACCTGCAGTACGAAAGTTCACAGCTAGTGTTAGTTCTAGAAAGTCGGTCTTTATCTTAGCTAATTGCAACTGGGTCAAGAAGATGCAATGCTTCAATTCACGAGGAGAACTAACATCTAACCTCACCCACACGCTATGGTCTTCACCCAAATAAACTTCGAACTAGAAGTTCGGGTACCTGCAGAAGCAATTCCTCCTCCCAATCATCTCAATAATGGGGCATCATTCACCCCCCTCAAAACAAAAGTGAGTTATGAGCCTCGAATGGCCAAACCAGGTGCAATATGGCCATCAGCTTCAGCAGCCGCACCAGAATCGGAATACAGTGCCATCCGATACTGAATGCATATACAATTATTATTATTACAGATACTCCACACCACTGGCACAATTCTTGTTGCCTAGCTCAATGCCACCACAAGAGCACACAGATGCACACTTCCGATAGGTTTGGGCATGGATCTGGCTGGCAGCAGAACCTGGCGCAGAATACTCCTAGATTGGGATGTAATACTGTTCGACGGCTGCACCACCACCAATCGAACATCGATCGAACTCGGGCCAAAGGCCAGAGGTGATTTATTCGAGAAAATGCCTTGAGCCGTTGACGACGACATCGACGACGACCGAGTGCAACCTCATCCCTCTTGCTGGCCTCGAAATGAGCTATGCGACGAGTAGTACGAGTAGGGGAAGTGATGGGAAAGATGCATGCAAACTGCAAAGCATGACTTCATCCCGAAGCAGCAACAATGGCAGCAAGTGAATTTGGGGAGCGCGTTTCGGTATTGGTCGTGTCGTAAATATGAACATTACCGGATTCCACGGGTCTCGGCTATGGTGGCGATGATGATGGCAAAGCTATCTCTCGCCAGCTTGTGTGTATCTTCGGTTGTATCTCTTATGGATGTGCATTGGCATTGTGCGCCAAATTCAAGGAATCTCCGGTTGTTGTACAGCACCACAATGTGTTCTAGTGTGTTCCAGATGAAGTCATAAAATATAGGACAAAGGTATAGAGATGCTGTGGGAATTTCCTACAATGAATGCAGTTCCGCACACCGCCAGCAGCAGGAGCAGCAGAATACAGTGTTCCATACATGCGCTAGCTACAGCTCTGGAAGACAGTTCAATCATGGAATTCATAATGGAGACTTATGGTCGGGGTTGTTGCGTGTCATCTTGTATGTGATTTATGACTTGAGGAGATGCCTGGATGAATGTGAAGGAAGATGCACCATTGCAACATGGCGGAATGGTGGAGGCAAATAGGCATTCAGACAGGGCCAAGCTATGTTGTCATGTATAGTAACGGGGATTTCTTGCTCACATGCTGGGAGGCGTATTAGGATGTTCGGCAGGCAGTTCAATGGTGTATTTCAATTGACTGACGTTTGTGAACGCACCTAGAGTCGGCTTGTTTAAATGGGATTTTCTTTTTTGTAAACAAAGAGGCGCCTTCTTGCATAGATGGAAGATCACTGAGTATGGTATGGCAATGGGACATGTTGAGTTCCTTTAAACAATTTGCATGCAATCGATTCTTTTTATTTTTATAATCAGATTTGCAGAACTTGTTTCTGCAGATGAGGTGTAATATTGTTGTTGTACTCATGGAGTCAAAGTCTCATACAACCTCAAAATTCGTCGTTGGGACCATATATTTGATCTTGCCCTCATTTACTTCGAGTATCTGCCGAAGTGAAGACTTAATAAGTTGAGAACTTGCTGGTCTAAAACTACACTGACAGGAGCCGATCAGGTAGACAGAATTTTGTAGGCGATGCTGAGAAGACTAACTAATGATCCATGTATAGGGTGGGCTTGTTTGTTGAGGATCGCTCAAATTATGCCGAAGTTTTATTCTCCCGCGGGCAAACGTTTATCTGGCCAAAGTTTGCTAATTAGTTAATGTATGATCTATCAAGTCATCTCCCGTGTCTTAATATAGCCCGCAGGATAGCTGACATTTCCAGAAGACTTTTAAAGTTAAATTTAAGTAATAGCTGTCCTTATAAAGGGTCATCCAATAAGGACTTCTGAACTTTGACCGTAAATAGCGGCCATATTGTTGAAGCCATATTGTTGAAGTTACATCTGTCAAATTGGCTTTCATTTATTTAGACAGTTTTGCCTAATCATCATGGATGGACATAGCATTCAATAACACCTGCAAATGATAACATAGCTATATAAAAACGGTTCTGTTCTAGCAAGGTTCCATGCGCTTTTTTCACTTTACGGCCGACATAAACGTCCTACAGAGAGGACTACCTCCAGTGTGGTGGATAAATTTGAGTCCGCTGGTTCAGTAAACGATAACCCATCACCAGTACTCCCACGAAACGTAAGGTCTGCCTAACCCATCGACGCTATCCGTGAGAGTGTGCAGGATAATCCGAGACAGTCGATTTTTCCTCACAAGAACTCGGCCTTATGCAAACCACAACATAGCTAACTTTGTTTCTTGACTTGAGCCTGCATCCGTACAAAATTCAACTGACCCAGGAGCTTAAGGTCAATGGACATAGCGATGACGCCTATTTCTGGTTAAATGGGTACTACAACAAACAAAATTTTAGAATTTGCTATGAGCCAATCCACATGAGATCCAAGAACGACCATTGCATCCCAAAAAGGTACTGTTGGGTGTGTATTTTGGGCTGGCGGCTTCATCGGTCCATATTTGGTTTAGAACGGAGTTGGCCATCACAGTAAGCGCTATAGGTCGATAATTTCTCACTTTTGGCCTGAATTGGATGATAGATATATCAACAGGCTACGTACCATATAGCTCACTTCACGCCACATTAGTATTTCTGCACGTGGAGCTGATGTGGACATGCCACCGCGATCGTGCGGTTTGACCTCGTTATAGACTTTTTAGTTTGGGGTTTTCTAAAGTCGCAGATCTATGCGAATAATCCACAAACCATAGCAGCCCTCAAACCCAACCCATGCCATCAGCTTCAGAGTCATGGAAAATTAGACATATCGGATGCGCGCCACCCAGAGTTGCCGAGGCGGACATTTGAACGAAAACCTTAGAGGATGAATTCAGAAGTCAACGTTGGCTTTAGCAGTTAAGCGGACAACAGGCTATATAGGAATTGTAAGGGACAACGGACTTAGACTAATTGAGTTATTTGAACGATATGCCACTATAGCGAGCACACGATTTCTTGACCTTGATATCCTTAAGGGGACTCGGAGCTCTACTTTAGTACTTGTTAGCAGCCAAGATAATACTTCGGATTTCAACCACGGAATAACAAATGTAATAAATCCTACGTCAAATGACTGCAATTGGTAAGAGACCGCCCAAGCCTTTTCAAAATGCACATCACATAACCTCCCGATTAATACCATCTAATGTCGAAGATATCCCACCAGCACCCGTCGGATTGACGAAATATTCCGATAAATGCTCGTAGCAAAAAATGAAGCTTACATTCCAAAGATGGAAGTAAAGGGCATAGACGCCATTAAGCTTTATAAGCTTATAATTAGGGAAGAACACCTGCTTTTCAGTAAAAACTGCGTGATGGAAGATGTATAGAGGTGCCACTCCAGGAATGATGTTAGTAAGTTTTACCAAAGGCGTAAAATGTTAAACCCAGTGTTATATGCCGTGACAGAATCCTGGCGATATGAACAAGGAAGATCGTAGTTGAGTCACTGTAGTTACTAAGAATTTGGAAGTGGCACTTTTGCCGACTGTTAAACGTCGGCGACAAGAAATCATCCACTGTCAGGCAGAATGAACCATCCAATATTGGTGACGAAAACTAAAAGATAAACATGACGCGGAGGTTGTGTATAATTTCGAAGAACGTTTCCTAACCCTGGTGTCGTGTTAATTTTTGAAATTCATCAAAAGGTTAAGTCTAGAATTAGGATTTACCTTGGACCTTAAGTAGTCCAAAATTTGAAAACATCAAAGTTTTAATCCAATATTTTGATAAATCCTAGCATTGAGGTTGTACAAAATTTGGTGGTGTAAGTTTAATCAATGGGTAAGGCATTAAGGGACATGCGTTCTGCTAAGGTTTGTCCGATTTTTGGTGATTGCAGTCTTTTGAAATATATTCTTGCACTATTTCCTGGTATTTTATTTTCGCATTTTCCCGAGCTGTAAAAAGTCCGAGTCGGATGTGTGGGCATCCTAAAATACTGAAAACATGTCTCTTATCTCTCACAATGTGGTAAATGACCATTTCTTGTTCAGTTTTGTCGGTCTGTCGATCTAATCGCAAGTCTTTTACTATGTGCCCTAGCCTATCCGCCTCAAACTTGAGTAGTTCAACGTCCTGTCGGTCGGGTGAACCAAAAACAAACTTGACACCTCCTAGACAGGATTCGCAGTAGTTTGAAAAAAAAGTTATAGGAGACATAGGAAATGCAAACTTATTAGTTTCGCTCGAACATAGTTAGTTAGTTAGTTTGATTGGCTGTTCGTACAAGACGAAACACAATTAGCGCTGAGGTGCGCCGTTTTGATGCCAAAAACTCGTGCGGTTAAATGTTATGTCTTGTTGTTGTTGGCGTGTACTAAATCCAACCAGTGGCATTAAGGAAGGCGATCAGTTCTTTGATGTGTTTATCAGAGAGGTCGCGGATATTGTCAAAGAAAGGTTTGCCTAGGGTTCGTTGTCTTGCTCTTGACAGAGCCGGGCATTTGCACAGAAAGTGAGTTAGAGTTTCCTTCTCCCCCACCTCCTTGCAACTGCGACAGTTGGTGTTGTTGGGTATACCCATTCTAACAGCATGGTCACCGATGGGCCAGTGTCCAGTGGTAATTGCTATCACCCTGGAGACTTCCTTACGGGATCTGCTTAAGAGGTCCCGTGTTTTAGTCTTGTTGTAGCGAGGCCACATATCTCTTGAAATGGCGCACCCACTGAGGTTACGCCACCTATGTTCAGCTGTTTTAAGAGAGTGTGTGTTGATATTATTCATGATAGTTTTTAAAGGAGTGAGAATGCCGATTGCACGTGAGCTGGGAAGGGACGAGCCCAACCTGGCAAGGGCATCAGCCTGTTCATTTCCATCTATGTCACTGTGGCCTGGAACCCATATGAGAGTGATACTGTATCGACTCCCAATGGAGGCCACTTCGTTTTGGCATTGAAGTACTAGTTTTGATGACGTCGATACCGAAATAATCGCCTTAATAGCGGCTTGACTGTCGACAAAAATAGCGATATTTTGCTTGGGAGTACTATCGTGTTTAATCGCGTGACATGCCTCCCTAATAGCCAACAATTCCGCTTGGAATACGCTGGAGGAATCAGGGAGGCGAAACGATTTTTTTATTTTTAGTGTGTCCGAGTAGACACCGGCGCCCACTCCGCAGTCCATTTTGGAGCCGTCGGTGTAAATAAGTGTGTCAAAATCTTTTTCAACCAATGCGTTTTTCCAATCCTCTCTAGTTGGAAAGCCAGCGGTGAAGTGATTGTGGAAGTTCAGTTTGGGTATCATGTAGTCGGTATGATGGTCAGCTAGACCTGCTGGCAATGAATCTAGGATATTGCTGTGCCCATAGGGCTTATTGAACCAGCAGCCAGATTCTTTGAGCCTGACTGCACTACACATTGCAATATCTTTGATATGGATATCTAGAGGGAGAAGGTGGAGAAGAACCGTTAAGGCATCAGTGGGACAAGATCTCATGGCCCCAGTTGTGCCGATACAAGCAGTTCTTTGTACCCTCTTAAGTTTGTCAATGATATACCCTTTACTCACAGAAGGCCACCAGACTAGTGCCCCATAGGTGAGTATCGGCCGAACAACAGCAGTGTACATCCAAAGTGTCATCTTTGGTTGTAGGCCCCATCTTTTGCCGAATGTTTTTCTACAGGCATAGAAAGCTATACATGCTTTCTTGACCCTTTGTTCTATGTTGGTTTTCCAATTTAGCTTAGTATCTAGGATAGTCCCTAGATATTTGGCATTGGATGAGAGTGAGAGCGCTTGTCCATTAAGTCGGGGGAGGTTAAAGGCTGGTATTTTGGTCTTCGTGGTGAAAAGCATCATTTCCGTTTTGCTCGGATTAACACCCAGGCCACAGCTTGTAGCCCACGTGCTCACAGAACCCAGAGCGTACTCCATGATTTCGCTAATCACTGGGAGAAACTTTCCTGACACTAGGATCACCACGTCGTCCGCGTATGCCACTGCCTTAATCCTATCCCGATCAAGTCGGACTAACAGTTTGTTCATAACAATAAGCCACAGCAGAGGAGATATCACACCGCCCTGTGGTGTACCTCTGTCAGCATATCGCGTTAAGCTGCTGTTGCCTAGTGTTGATTGAATGATTCTAGACCTTAGCATGGATATAATCCATTGGCTAAAATGCTCCTCTACACCAGTTACGGTTAGGGCTTCTAGTATGCTGTCAGTTTGTACATTATTGAAAGCCCCTTCTATATCAAGGAAAGTGGCTAGGGTGTACTCTTTGTAGTAGAGGGACTTTTCGATGGTCCCAATCACCTCATGCAGAGCGGTTTCAGTCGATCTGCCTTTGAGATAAGCGTGTTGTGATGTGGATAGCGGTGATTCATTAAGAATGCTTCGCACATGGATGTCAAGGATCCGCTCCAGGGTCTTTAGTATAAAGGAAGCAAGGCTGATGGGCCTAAAATCTTTTGCAGATTCATGTCCACGTCTGCCCGCCTTTGGTATAAAAACTACCCTGACACGTCTCCATGAGTGTGGAATAAAGTTTAATAAAATACAACTTCTATAAATTGGCAACAACCACGGTAATACAGTATCCAGTGAGTTTTGTAGCATGATCGGCAAGATGCCATCAAGGCCAGGTGATTTATAGGGTGAGAAGCTATTAATTGCCCAGGATGTCTTTTCTTTGGTTATAATGGATTTGATATTTTCCCAAGTTGTATGGTCAGCGGGCCGAGAGTCAGCAAATGCTGGCGGCACCTCTTTACAACCCGGGAAGTGTGTGTTAATTAGGATAGACAGAGATTCGGATGAGGTCTCTGCCCAGCTACCATCCGACTTTCTTATTAAGGACGGGTTTGAATGGTCCTTCGCTAAGATTTTGCTCAGTCTGGAAGAGTCTTTAAGGGTGTTGATGGATTCGCAGTATTCCTGCCAGGATTCTTTCTTAGCGCTACGAATAGCCGCTTTGTATATTCTAAGGCAATCTTTATAGGGCTGCCAAAAGTTGTATTTATGGCATATGTTAAAAATGACCCTGGTCATATTCCTAAGTTTACTAAGGTCCTCACTCCACCAGGGAGGTAGTTTTTTCCTACCGTAACTGGCTGGACACGAGACCTTGAAAGCAGTACTCATTGCCTTCTCAAAGGTAACGATAGCTGCATTCAGTTCGTCTGTCGAAGTGAACTTAGATTTTGGTATTGCTTGAAGTCTAGAATTAACTATTTGGTCAAACTTTGGCCAGTTGATTCTTTTGGGATTTCTAAAGGGGATTGGTGCATCAATCCGAATATTGACATCAAAGAGTATCCAGCTGTGATCAGAGAAGGATTTCAGGTTGGATACTCTCCAGTTATTCACCTTTAGGTTGTCGTTGTTTGTAGCTAGTGTGATGTCAATGACATCTTCCCAGCCCCTAAAACTCACCGTGCTCGGGAAAGTGAAGGTTGGGGTACAACCCTTGTTGCAGATTGACAGGTTATTATGAATTATAAAATCAAAAAGAGACTCACCTCGTTCATTGATCTCTGAGCTACCCCACAGGGTATGCCTGGCATTGGCATCGCAGCCCAGAATCAAGTGGGTCTTCCTTTTTGATAAGGTGGCTGAGAGAAACTCTACCTCCTTCGGCGGAGCATTCTGGTTATGTGCCATATAGGCCGAAGCAGCATACAGACACTCCTGCTTACCAGCTTCAATCCGTATAACAGCAAGGTCGTTGCAGCTGAGGTTGGGACAAAAGAAAGCTTTGATATGTTTTTTAACTAAAATACAGGATCTTGGCTTACCGTTATGTTTGTCGATGTTGTAGAAAAGGTTGTAGTCCTTGTCATTGAGCCCTTTGATAGTGGAACCTCCCACCCAGGGTTCTTGAATTAGGCTGATGTCGATGTCTTCCTCTTTCAGAAAGACTAGGAGGTTTTCACTAGCGCACCTAGAGTGCTGCAGGTTAATCTGCAGAACTCTGAGCATCTCGTGTGGATGTGGCATCTAGTCGCAGGACTTCCAACAAATTGTTGGCGTCATCGACTTCGTCCGGGTCTTCACCTGGACGCGCTGACCTGAATATTTTGAGTTTGGCATGTCTGATGCCAAACCTCAATCTGTTATCGGCCTTCTCTAGGGCTTCTAGAGACTCCTCGTTGATGAGTAGGAGGAAGGGCTTAGTGTGAGGGGTTGGTGTCTCTACCTTAAGGACGGACCAGTCAGTCATGGGAATTCCGGGGTTGTGCAGCTGTAGGACCTGGATCAGTTTGACCCTGTCTAAGTGCATATTGGGTAGCCAAATGCGGGCTCGCGGTCGCCAAGGAATGTCATCGGCTGGAACGAGCTTCAAACTAAAACCCGTCCAGTTGTTCCGAATCTTGGCAACACAGTTTTCGAGGAAATCCCTCGAAAATTTGTCCGCACATTTAACCACCCTAATACCCCTAACCACTTCTTCGGAATCGAAGCAAGGCAGAGGGCCACCCGGATTGTCCAGCAGAAAGTCCATAACCATCTCAGATAGCTTGGCCTCAATCTCACCCCAAGCGTCCGCCACCTTGCTGCAATTAGTCGGCTGCTCGTCGATAATTGCAACTTGCAGGTCGTCTCTTACGACCCGGGTATTGGAGCGCTTCGGTTTAGGTTTGACTTTGGCCTCCGCATGCTTAGATGAGTTACCGGAGGCTGAAAACTTCCCCCGCTTTGAGGCGTTAGTTGGCTCATCATGAGACCTACTGCGCTTCGCGGTTTCAGACTCTAGCCGCTTTTCCTTGAGTTTGTTGTAGTCTTCAACAATCTTGAGGTATATGTGTTTGTCGCTGTCTTTGGTATGTGCAATACCAGCCGCTTCATTCTTAGCTATCTTACTGAGAATGAAGCAGGCTCTACTGTACTGACTTTTGGTGATGTTCGATACACTCGGTTGTTGGCCATCACAAGCGATCTTAGCCGGAATCGCTTTGGTATTTAATGGCTTAGACGCTGTCGGTGTACTGACTGCACATGTTCCAACGTCTAAGTCGGTTGTTTTAAGCAAGACGTTAGATGAAGCGAGTGTACTAACTATACACTGCCCATCGCCTGCGTTTTGTTGGGTGTTAATTGGCTGAGACTCCGCGAGTGTACTAACTATACAATGCGCGTCGCCTGAAGAGGTCTCTAGAGATACCACAGACGTCGTGGGAATACTACTTGTATCCTTCACAACGCCTGTAACCTTCTCTTGAGAGGAGGCTAGTAACTCCTCTTTTTGTATTTTTTTATTAATTTGTTTTTTTATTTTTGTTTGGTTCATTTGAAAATTTTGGACCCACGAGTAGAACGGAAAGGAGGTCCACTCCGGCAGAGCCGATATACCGGAGTAAGGCAAAAGATACGACAGACCATGCCTGTGCATCTGAAGAAGCTCGAACATAGTCGAAAAGTATTTTGCCTTCTTTTGTTAAATCGCTACTTTAATCACCAATGCTCAAATGAAATATAGCCAGCCAGCTAAACTATAAATGCAAATCGGGCCTGGCTTCGTACCTACGCTAAAATATAATTATCGTACACAAACAGAACGTTGCTCTACAAAACTCTGTTTTTCCTTTCTATTAGGCCTACAGTAATTAAAAACCCATGTCCATGGGTACCTCCTTTCTTCATATCTACAATTCCCCGCACGGTGCTTAATTATGTAAAGGATATTTACCTATAACTCTTGAGTTAGCACAAATTATATAAAAATCAAATATTCCAGGTGCAGACTCGAAATTTGTTGTCCATTTCTCGATTAACATGATCTTCAACAATAAATCAAGCTCGGATTTTAATTGCTTCGTAACTTCTTTTCTCATACCTCCCAACTAGATGGAAAGATCCTTGTTTCGAGTCTATTCAATACCCACACTAATAAGCTTACAATGCCACGTCCGGGTAGGCACGATAAGTAAAAGTAGTTAAAATTCCATTGCTGGTCATTATTAGGCCAGTCACAGTCTACCCTCTTGCAACATCACTGCTGATTTATATGCTATCACAAACACTACCATCACAAACAATATTAATGTATAATTAAGCCATTAGCTCAAGCTATTTATAAGCCTTCACATTTCAGTTCAACAAAAGTCGACAACTTTCATTACCTAGAAAGAACCCCTCCGCTTCCGCATTGCGCAGTCCCTTCTGCAGCTGCACCCAAACCACATGCCTACTTCTTAAACAAGATCCAACTGGGAAATAGCCCTAGGTCAAGCTCCCATTCCATGACGTAAACAAGTCAATTCCCAACTACCGCATCAATAAAATTACATAACAATTCCAGGACTCGTACAGACGAAGGTAAAAGTCAACAACCCGTATGAGCGCCTTCCACCAATCCTCAAACCATTTATTACCAAGCCATTTCAATCAACTGCCAATTCCCAGCCATAGCAAGAAAACCTATCAAAAGGATGTCCGAACTCACGTTTCGGCCACATTTGCCGGCGCAATGATGTTCTTCAATGTCGATCATATACCAAGAGGGCTAAAGAATCCCCCAAAGGTGGATGGCCAACAATGTACCACCGACCGCACCGGCACCGCCACATTTTCTTAAGCACTCTGTCGGATGCGAAATTTAATGATCACCATTACTGTCCCGGTAACAAATTGTCTGCAATAACTTTCCGGTGCTGCGCCTGCGCCACCATCTTTCACATCATCGACGTCGTCAGAGTTTAATGTAAATTATCCGCCGGAGAGGGCGGCGAGTGAACGAAAGAGAAAGCATAGAGTAGCTAGAGAAGCGATCGCCCTCGTCCATACAGCCCTCAAGTCCGAGACTAATAACTTCAATAAAGCAAGATCTATGCGCAGGCAATTTCAATGGCATTTGCGCGTGCGCACAGGTCCTGCACCGATCGCAAAGCTGGAGCGCGAGTAAAAGATGAACATTTCGCCACCACTATTTACCTGTCAGCTGAACAATAAAATGGCATCAATCTATGGCAGTAGTAAGGTCCCATCGTCTGGACTCCGGACTCTCTGCGCCACATCGATGACAATAAAGTGCACCAAGATATAGTGGGCATATTGTGTGCCAATGTGTGGAAAAGATGCGCAGCTTCCTCATTGGCAGCCATCCGAAATCTGCACAACACTGATCCCTGATCCATTGATATCGAGATCGATTTATTTACTAAACTAACCGATGTAGCGACAGCTCTGGACACAATGCGCACTATGTACTCTCAGGGAAGCTCGCACCTTCCTGCCTCGGTGGTGGATTTTGTTATTAATGGCGCCACCGTCGACCGCGGAAGCAAGCGCACAGCGAAGCGTCAGGAACAATTGATACCTCATGCGCGGGCCGTCGTCGCCTCGTCGTCATTCTACGCGGACAGGATAACTACAAGTTTTGCGATTTTATTGCCGGAAAAGGATGACAATAAACCGAACCATGATTTAAATTCTGTCGGAGGACGGTTTGATACAATGGTGTATTTGGTTTCTGGAGATGAATTTATTGATGAATCTTATGCCTCGGTTAATGGGCTGTAATTATAAGCACTAAAGATGGAGCTATGTCTATAAAATTGATGCAGTGAGAGAGGGAGACGGAGAAAGAGGATGCATTACAAAACTATTGTTTGTAATGAGTGGAAGCGCAAAAAAATGTGGAAAATGATGCCTTCTTGGAATGCAACTTTTCAATCAAAAGGAAGACGGCCAGAAAATGTCTGTTGGCTAATTTATGAATTATTTGTTACGGGTGGTTATTTATTTTAGAGCAGTACCTTAACAAAGATATAAGATACTGAAAAAATACGAGTAGCATAATGTTGATAAATTCTGCAGTTAAAGAACAACCCATTTGAGGCTCAGCGCTGATAGTTGCTCTTCTTGGTCTGGTGTTGTGAAACTATTGGCATTTTTGGAAAATTGCCAATTCTGTCAAATGCTTGACATCCACGCTATTCATCAATAGCGTAGATGTCAAGGTGTTACAGCGACGCAATTCGGTCTAGTTTTAGGAGTAATTGCAGTCTGCCTCTTCTTCGTACTTTATTTTCAATATGGCCTGGCATATTCTATTCATTATCAGACCAGTAGGAGCATAAGACTTGTCTGGATGATGGACGAACCAGTCTCGCAATCATTTTCATAAGTTTACGAAAAGAAGGCAAGGTTACCGCCTTTTTCATTTATAAAAGGGGTATCATTAGGGACTTGACAACTTCTCTTTTTAAATAAAATGCAAACTACTTGAGATATCTCAAAAAAAATTCATTGGATTAAACAAAATATTTATTGGAATTCGACTTCGGTCATATCGGTCATATATCAATAGCAGCAGTCGCCGCTATTTCTCATCGCCTTATTGGCATAGGGTAATTGCACACACACTAATTTTGAACGGCCAGTATAAAATCGGACGACATTTTACCGGTAGCAGGGTGCTTGCACACTCACCGGGTTTTTACCGCTCTAACAATCAGTTGCTTTGTGGTAGTGATCGTGACACGAGGTTATTGTTTAATAATAATTAATCCTAAACGAATTGTTGCTACGTGGTTATTGCATAGCCGTATTAAGCGCCGTTGGATTAGGCGCAAGTACTGGATTCATCCTATCAATCCAAGCAGCAGAAAACACACGGGAACATTCTACACTCTTTTTGAAGAACTAAAGCGTGATGGTCGTCAGTATTTCAACTTCTTCAGAATATCTACCTACCTACAATTTCACACAATGAATGAAGCGATAGCAGTCGAATGGAATGGTCGGCAAAAATCGGTGCGTTTGCAAGCGTCTATTTAATCACGTACGCCACTACTTCCCGATACTGCCGGCGATACAGAGGCAGTGGACGGCTGCTCACCGGCATTTTGCCGTCACCGATCAGCGGTCGGCGTGTGTGCCAGGTCCCGTTCCCACATGTGGTTCACTATTGGAATTTGGACTACCGGTATAAAATCGCCCATCCAAAATCGGTGTGTGTGCAATTAGCCATAATAGACCAATGACCCCATAAAGCGAGTGGTGGGTGCACGACTGGGTCGTACGCAACTTTCTCTTTCACAACGAGTTAAGAGTTAGATCAAATCATAATCATTTTGATTATTGATGCTAGAAATTGATATTATGTCGAAATGTGATTATACGAACGTTTACTCCGAAATTTGAAGGAATCGATGTCTATGTGAATAATAATGTTCTTCCGTTATTGGTCAAAACTGAAAATTCCGTTTAGTGATGGTTGGGCTAAAACTAATTATGTGGAATTGTTTCAAACTGTAATAGTAGTATATATATGAAATTTCATTCAATTTGACATAATAGTTTGCGAGAAATTAACAATTTTCTTTATATGGCCTAAATGACAAAATCCGTTATATGGATTTTCTCGAAAAAACTGAGTAAGCAGTTTTGTTCGAGCTTATACGCTTATTATATACATATATAAAAAGTTAAATCAAAATCGTTAGAGCCGTTTTCGAGACTTTTATATGGCAGGTACCGTAAATAACATGACTAAAAGCAAACAAAAAATGGCCTAAAATTATGCCCAAAACAAACTTGGATACGAAATTTGAAGAAAATCGGTCATGCCGTTAAGGCTAGGGAGACCATTACGGACCGACGAACCGACGCACGGACCGACGGACGGAATTCCAAAAACCACCTTTTTGGGTTCCGCTATCATCGGAAATAATCAAAATCTCGAGGTCGAACATTTTCACGAAAACAATATCTTTCTCTTTGGAAGAGAAAGTAAAGAATGATATTTGGCATTAACGGCCCATATAGAGCCACAAACCTGGCTCCTCCCTTTATTTGAGTGCGCGAACTTATTATTTTTCTGCCTGTTTAACGCCGAATCCGAATGGATGTCTGTCAGTCTTGCGCTAAAGGTTGAGCAGTGAAAACAATAAGGTGTTGTCACTTTCGGGATGTGAACCAAGACTACCACCCAACTGAACAGTTGCCATCACTTCCTCAGTTTTCCTCTGGATCTTAGACACCTACAATAGCAATGAGGTTCAAAAGAAGCTGTTTCACTAACGTTAATACGGGGTTCGCCTTTTTAGAGCTAGTATTGCCCAATCGCTTCTTTTACGAATCTATTGTTTGCTGTTGTTTATTTCGGTAACTTATGAAAAAGCTCAATCGATGTGTGATTAAAGGTACAAGGATCAACTGAGCAAGTAAACTTAAATGAATTCAACTCGGATCTAGCCTTTGTTTCTGAAGCCAACATTTAGGGCAGAACATCCAAAATGTAAAGGGGCTTTCATCAAGCGCTTCCTATCTTTAAATTTAAATAAAACAAAATGTCTGTGAGCTATCATCCAAATTTTGTATTCGTTTGAAAAGCCTGTTGACGCGAATTCTCTGGATGAATATCATCCAAAATGTCTAATTTTCCATGAAAAAGTCTAAGGGGATCGAATCGCACAATCTCGGTGGCCAGTTCATATCACCTCCACCATGACCATGGCCTCGAATCGCTCGTGCAGAATTTCCAATGTGGTGTGTGCTGTGTGTTGCGATGTCGTATTAAAAACACATGTCGTTGGTGTCCATATCATATAATTCAGGCGAAAATAAGTTAGTAATCATCGACATATAGTGCTCGCAGGTGTGTCCAATGTCGTTTTCAAAGAAATATTGACCGATGACGCCACTAGCCTTAAATCCACAACAAACGGGGACTTTTTCGCGATGTTTTTGGCGCTCTTGGTAATTATGTGGATCGGTACCGTCCCCATTCATCCAAAAATCGGCCTCATCGCTGAAGATGATTTTTCGATGAAAATTAGGGTTAGTTTCCAACTGCTCCAGAGTCCATCCAGCGAACCGACGTAGTTGTCTTTGGTCGTTTACCTTCAGCTCCTGGGTCAGCTGAATTTTGTATGGGTGCAGGCTCATGTCACGACGCAAAATTCGACCGATCTTGCGTTTCGTCGATGTACGGGTGTTGATTTTTCGTTTGCTAAGCCAGTGGACTAACAATTTTCCACCACTCTGCGAATAGCCCTCTCGATAGGACGACTATGGCGATTGGTGACCGAAAAATGGGCAAAGCGCGCGGAATGTTGCGGAACAGAACACCCAATTTGACAGATGTATAGTTCTGAAGTACCTATTGGAAGACAATTATTTATCGAACATAAGAAATGATGATTCCCTAACGTGATGCTTATCTCTTTTTTTGCCAATTTTCTGACAGTAATGTTTGGTCTTGAAGAAAGAACGTCGAATATTCCGTCCTAATTTTTTACTAAACCACAATAATATAGAAAGATAGAATACTGGTTAAAGTAAATTAACAGCGTTCTAAATGATTGGCAAAGCATATTGCACATTGATTTTATCATCATTTTTTTAAATATATATATAATATTTTAAATTATTATATTAATATATATTTTTATAAATATAGTATAGTGTGGTTGGGTCCAACCACACTATACAGGGAAATAGTGTGTTTGGGCCCAAATCATGGATACAAGTTAAGACTATTTGAATATTCCTCTTAACTGATTTCCCAAAAGTCTAAAATTCAAGTGATTAAACGTGAAGCCACTGAAAACCATTCCTTTAAACAGTCGTGAATTTTTATAAACCTCCACTTGTATCCAATGCCCAATCCATTATCGATTGAGCAATACTTGTGCCCCATCAAAGCATACCGAATCAAAGTCATGAAAAACTGCCACGGACCGCCTGTAGGTGTCGGGTTTATTTATTAGATCATTCATTTAGATTTAACGTTAACTTTCTTCATAGAGGCTAAGTGCCGATCACGGTTAGCACGCGGTTGGTTCTTTGCTAATTCGCACTACCAAAAGCGCTTCAGCTGATTCCTTGTATTCTTGGTCCATTGTCTGATTTTGGCGTGTTATAGCCATGATTGTATCGTTCTAATGACTCAATTTTCATGAGGATTTTACAGGTTTTATGAGGTTCTCCTGGAGGTACGTAGATATGGATGGTAATAATTATGTGGTTATGGGTATACGGTAATAATTGTTGGATATAGCTGGGCATATGATCGGCGATAGGATTTACCGGTTAATTATTTCAACATTTTAAGTCTTGTTTTTCATTGATGAATCAATTTTGTAGGAGGGATGTGTTCAATATAACCATTCAAACGAGAGTTTTTATTTAAATCAAACTAGATTTCGGTTGATGAGTAATCAAGCGATTCATTTCTTAATACCATATATCCACTAAAGTCTGGTATATTCTGAAAGCGGGACACCAGCACGATGGACGTGTAACGTGAACGTTAAATTGATATAGGAAAAGGTAGGTGAATCGTAACAGTTGAATATTGTCATTTCAAAGGTATATAGGATCAACGGAGCAATCCTGTGCAGGGATGGGCAAGATGGGCTCAACAAAAAAAGTTACATCTTGTTATTAAGTGACCCTAACGACACATTTAACATCTTCCTTTGTTCCTTAAGTAAGCTGCAAATATTCATCAGATTCAGAGGGGTTGTAGAATGTTATAATCCGATCATGCATAGACTCAAACGAAAACGATTTAATATCCAATGTATGCAGGAATATAAATACTTACCAACCACTTCGTATTGATGTCGACAGGATGTGTGATTATGATAACATGGATTGATTCATGACCACATTTACTCTTATTGATAATATTCATCCAAATCGAGCCCGTACCGTGCGTACAGAATAAGCCATCGCCGCTGTAGACGTGAATGTGACAAAGGACCCGAATGTATCGATCCGAAGCCGTTCTCAGCAATTACTTGGAATGTTTTGATGAAAGATCTTGACCTACATCTATATAAGATCCATCTGGTGCAAGAATTAAAGCCAGCGGACCATCAATTGCTTCGCGTGTTCGGTGAATGGGCTGAGAATCAACTGGAAGTTGAATCAGATTTGTTTCGCAAATCATCTTTAGCGATAAGGCTCATTTTTGGCTTGACGAGTGTGTAAGCACGAAGAATTGTCGTTTTTGAAGTAAGCTCAATCTTAATGAGATTCTTGAAACTCCACTACATCCCGAAAAAAATCACTGTTTAGTGCGGTTTACATGCAGAAGGCGTCATTGGCCCATTTGTCTTTAAATCCGAAACCTGTGCCAACATTACCGTGAATTAGGAACGCTACAGCCAAATGATTTTTTTATTTATCATGAAATTGAAAATGATTTTGAGAAGAAATGGTCCCAACAAGATGGCGCAACATGGCATTCAACCGTGCAATCATGACTTTGTTGAGCCAAAAGTTTCGTGACCGAATCATCTCAAGAAATGGACCTTTAAATTGGTCCACCTCGTTAGTGTTATTTGACACATTTGGACTTCTTTTTGTAAGGATACGTCAAATCTTTGGTCAAATCTATTGATCACTTAGAACCCAACATTCGATGTAAAATTGACGAAAAAAGACCGGGTATGCTCGAAAACACTGGTTCAAAATTGGACCGACAAGATGCATAAGGCACAGTCGCGGGCCATATGACAGAAGTTATTTTTAAAAATTATATGTCATGAAATTTGGTAGCTAATAAAGCCAACATTTTGGTCATTCCATTCAATTTGTTGTGTTTTATTTTTGAAAAGTTCTATGCCTCAGGAAAAAAACCCATCCAGCTTTGATTGTAAAGAAATACAAGTACAAGGTTATACATACGAATGCAGCATTGCAGCGTAGCAAAGGTTTGCCGGTTTCAGAGGATTATAAATTCATGAAGGACCTGACAGGTGATCGTACCTCAAGACAACTTCCAGTGAAAGCTTTAGGGCGGTTATTGGTTACTTCTGATAAGGTTCAGCTTTACAAATTAATCTTTAAGCCTGTTGCTTATAAAGTTTGTGTGTGTTGTCCAATATGGAACTTTAAAGTCTCTTACGTTTTATTGGATGCTCCGCATGATTTAAAATAAGAAGATAACTCCATGTAGAGTGGATGGTCTACCAACGGACGTGGCCTTATGGCTAAAACACAATCACGTTTTGCAGCCTCGCTTTGCCGACGTTACTCCCAACTGCTTTGCGCACGCGTTGACATATTTTTTAGCTCAGCGGTTTCAACTTCTGCTACAAAAATGGGGAAAATTATTAAATTCTTTGCTAAAAATACCGTACTCAACAACCCTTTCAGAAAAAAACCAAAAAACAACAACAACTATTTTGACAATTCACACTTTTTTCAACCTCCAAATGAAATACCACTCACGGACCAACATTAGTTGGGTTAAGTTCTCTAATCAAAAGACTTCGAGAAATCGAAGCGGAGGAATTCACAAGATGGAATAAACCGTGCCGCCCACAGTCCCAGTTAGCTGAACGAAGTATAAAACCTACATAAGCTGTTTTGACATAACGGGTGATCCAAGTAGAGATACTTTTTGCAATAGCCTTTTTTGACAGATCACGTGTGAGTCGTGTCATGCTGTCATGTTATTTTTGTTTAGTATTGGTTGGCATTTCATAATGGAAAGACTTACGCGTGAAAAACGTTTACAAATTGTTCAACTTTATTATGAAAATTCACGTTCTGTGAGGAATGTGTTTCGTGCACTTCGCTCAACTTATGGTCAACATAATCGGCCTACTGAGCGTACTATTCCCAACACCATCACCTATTTTGAGACCCAGCATTCACTATTGGATAATATTCGACCGAATAGACCACGTCCAGCACGCTGTGAAGAAAATATAGCGGCCGTAGCTGAGAGTGTACACGAAGACCGTAGAGAGTCGATTCGGCGCCGTTCGCAGCAACTCGGACTGACGTATGGAACGACTTGGCGCATTTTACGTCAAGATCTTAAATTGAAAGCGTACAAAATACAGCTTGTGCAACAACTGAAGCCGCTCGACCTTCCCAAGCGACATCGCTTCGCTCTATGGGCTCTTGAAAAGTTCCAAGAAGATCCGACGTTTTCGAGGCAAATTTTGTTTAGCGATGAGGCCCATTTCTGGCTCAATGGGTATGAAAACAAACAAAATTTCCGCATTTGGGACGAAGAGAAACCTGAAGAGATTGAAGAACTGCCACTTCACCCAGAAAAAAACAACGGTTTGGTGTGGTTTGTGGGCCGGTGGAATCATCAAGTGATCGAAAATTGGACTCAACGGATGGACCATCTGCGACGTAGCAACGGCCAACATTTTATAGACATAATCTTCAAAAAATAAATGCCAAAGAATGTTCTTTCAAATGATAATAAACATTCTCCATTAAATTTGAATTTTCTGTGCTTTTTCTTTAAAAAAGTAGGGAACCTCGAAATGGATCACCCTTTATTAGTATAACAGGTCATATAGGAATTTAAAAAGTTAGTTAAACTTATTAGACAAAGATCATAGCGGATGAGCCAAAAGGACAAGAACAGCTTTCAATCCCGTATTGGTCTGGACTGGATACTAAACGACTGGTATGAACGGGCTGTCTGACGAATTAAAATTAGCATTTATACCGATTATGTTAAATCGAGGGCTTACACTATGTTTGGGTTTGTATTTAGAAACTCTTAAGAATTTCGGGATCCGTATATATTGAAATCTTTAGCTTTACAATTTTGGAATACTGTTTATTGATATGGTCTCCTCTTATCAACTAAAGCATATATACACCCACGATCCGTCGAAAAAACGAGTGGTGGGTGCACTACTGGGTCGTACGCAACGTTCTCTTCCACAGCGAGTTGGGGGCTAGATCAAATCAGAAGCATTTTGATTATTGATGCTAAAAATGATATAAATAATGTCGAAATGTGATTATACGAACGTTTACTCCGAAATTTGAAGGAATCGGTGTCTATGTGAATAATAATGATTTTCCGCTATTGGCCAAAACCGCAAAAAAAATGGCCTCGAATTATGACCAAAACAAACTTAAATATGAAATTTGAAGAAAATCGGTCAAGCCGTTTAGGCTGAGGAGACCATTACGGACAGATGGACCAACGAACCGACGGACGGACGGACGGAATTCCAAAATTCCGTTCTGCTATCATCGTAATGTGAGAATCAATCAAAATCTCGAGGTCGAGAAAACAATATCTTTCTCTTTGTAAGAGAATGTTAAAAATTCTGATCCTTGACAAAACTACTAACTATCAAAGTGCGATGTTTAAATCGTGGTGGGATATTTTTACGCAAAGGTAGGAAGATAGTACATTTTTAGCAGTTCTATCGAAAAACACAGCCTACACGACACCACGTCAGGCAACGGACTTAGGCTAATTGACTTCGCTACGAAAGGAAATGCCATTACAGCCAGCACAGGATATCCTCACCTTGATATCCATAAATGGACATTGCAGTCACAGATCAACAGACGTCCTGTCAAATTAATTACATTGCGATAGACAAGACGCAATTATCAAGTATTTTTTTGTATTTTTGTATTTTTGTCTCGGACAACCTTATTGCAGTCAATGTGAAGTTCGGATATCAAAAACTACAATCACTTGAGATAGCCTAGACCTTTCCAGAATGCTTGTCCCTTATCTTTCTTTTATTGCCATGCCACCAGTACTTAAGGACCATGAGATCGGCCTCAATTGATAGGTTGGGTTTCTCCCGCTCACAATTAAAATCTCCAGTTTGACTATGAATGGCATACAAGGCAAAGATGCAGGTGAGGACGAGAACTTCCATTGAGCTTGTAGGCAAATAAGAACATCGGCTTTTTCAGAAAGAATGCTGTATTTCTTGGAAGGTACTCTTCTCTCCTGTTACGTTCTTGGTCTTTGAACAATCTATGCAGATGGTGATAACTATGATTATCGCGCTGCTGAATTCCAGTCCTGTTTGTCAGGTATGGAGTGTGAAAAGATCTTGTCAAACTTATACCTTCATCTCTCGTATGAGTGAATGACATTATACTCCTTTGATTCAAAATTTAAAGTATGTTTAATCGTTTGAAATTTTGTGCTCATTCAGAATGAGAGCGTCTTTCTCTGATAAGTTCCCTGTAAATATATCAATGGGTTGTACGTTCAACTGTGTTTCTAAACCAATTTTATGTTTTTATTTAAATGGACCTATAAAACCCAGAATGACAATTCTTTGAGCTCCCTTCCAAATAAAATCGGATTTATTATTAACCGCTTAGTACCAAACAACTAAACCATTAGTTCTAATGGGTCCAACCACCCACTTCCCACTGTAAGTCCCACTACATACCAAAGGCTTGGATGCGTTAAAAACATTAACCTCCGCTGACTAGCTAATCAATGGCTAACTTGACAGTATTTCCTATAAGAAATACTCGCGCAAATGTCAAAAGTTAGTCACTTATTAACTAATCAGCTTTCTTTATTCGTATTAGGTATTCCGTTTTTAGTTCAATTTGGAGTTGAATACTTTACCGAAATATTTAACCTCCGTTGTGACATTGAAGTAGACACCTTTAAGTTTAAAACCGTCCCATTTTGGTACCTGAAATGACATACGCGGTAACTCCGCCAGCGTGGAAGAACACCTCATCGTAACATATGTAGCCCCATACAGGGTGTCAAAGCTAGCATTTAGTTGTGTGTGAGATGTTATATTTTTTGCTACAAAGAATGGGACCATGACAGTTTGAGCCAATGGGAGCAATGAAAAAATATCTAGCTGTTACTTTTAGAATATGGACCAGAGATCCAGTACTTAGTAGTCCAAAGAAGCACAAAGCCACTAACCACTTGGAAACTGCACCAATAGTGGGATAGGGACATGTACGTACCTAGTAGACCTTAACTTTTGGTCATACATACATTTTAAAATGTTATTTGGCTTTTCTCACATTTGTGAGAGCTTATCGATACATTTAAATACATTTACATGAAATTTGAGTTGGCCGGTCATGGACACCTACCCTTAATATTCCTGTGATTGGTAGTTTTCGCTGCCGTCGCCTGACAGCGGAGATTGTTCGTCATTGCCAATAGTCCGCAGAAGTCTTATTCCATATCCTCAGCATCGACTGTGTTTCTGCTCGAGACTTGTATCCCTGGCTTTGAAGTTTTACACTTTGGTAAAATTTGTGAACATCATTGCCGGTGTTCTTCCCTCTTTCATAGCCTATAGAGCTCAATGACAGCTCACGTCTTCACCTGCTGCTTAGCATTGTAGGTCTTGTTCTTGGCTGCTAGCATATTTAAGCTTTCTTTTTCTAACCAAGGGTTGCTTGCTGGTATAGGAACGAGAAATGACCTTAACATTTTTTTAATATAATTTGACACGCCAAATGCAGGAATTTAGTATTTTTTGGCTCGTCTGAACTTTATTTGGTTTTCCTCACATTGCCCTTATATAACCAACATAAAATCTCAAATCTCTATCGGTTTTCAATTTTTTCAGGTTTCGGATAAATTACTTCATAGCCACTACTTCATTCAACGATGCACAATGGTCTGACGTACAAAAACGGTCCAATGCATCCCAGTTGGATTTCTCAAACTACCATACAGTTCACGAATCTATGTCATTTGAATGATCCGCTGGTATTCACCTGAATTAAGGTCACCATTCAGCTATTATCGGACCCCTAACGCATAAGACCTTCCCGGGGTTTTCCAAAAATAAATCATCAATCGATCACAACCGAAAATATCTGAAAAAAACTATTAAAATGCAATTAGCCAAATAAATTACAGTCTTGTCGCAGATAAACTTAATTCAAAGTAATGACCCCTCATCAGCAGCTGTGCTCTAAAATCTCATTTCCAACTTTTGTGTGTTTTCTTGCTAAAAATTAATTTTCTGGTCCAATTAGGCAACCTGCCGTGTCCAACATTCTTAGATGCTTGCTGACTTATATGTTCAGCTAATGACCAACACCGCTATACATTTAGAGAGTGAGAACACAACAAAAAGTATCTAATAAGCTTCATCTCTCGTGACCATGACCAAGCGGATTAATTAGGATTAACATTGCTGTCTTGTCATATTGATCGCGACACTGTCATACGCACTGAACTCGCCGGATAATGGGAAAGTGTGAAAGCCCCCAGTGTGCCAATGTGACAACAACAACAATTCAACAACAAAAAAATAAATAAAACGTTTTGTCCTAAAGAACTACATTCGAGCCAGCAACGGAGGCAGTCCATACCAGCTTGCCAACTTCACCTGGGAAAAGGTCATTCGAATCAGACTTGATACGCTGTACGCTGCGTGTGCGCAATGAAAATGAAAGGAGGGCCATTATGTGAATAGACGTAGTTCCAGTCTTGAGTACCTTCCAACTCGTATATACCTATGTGCGACGGATTTGTCAAGCAGTGTTTTATATGCACCTGGGAGGAATTATGATGTGGTTATGCCGGCCTGCCGTGCTGCCATTCTGTCCGATGACCACTTTACCACGCGGGAAAGTCGCGTGTGAATAAGGCGAGTGCAGTAAGGCATTGTGGACACACTTCTTGCCCTCGTCGCCGAATGCAGGGCAATAAATTACGAATTTTTAAAAGTGAATCGTGAGACGAAGCCTTAATTAGAATTTCATAGCGGAGCGGGTAAATTGCTGGCTTTTTCGCGACGACAATAATGTTTGAGGTCAAGTGCGTGCAAAAGACTTTCGCTGGGGCAGCAGAGCAAGATATGCAGATGCAATGGGAGGATGGTGTGTCTTATTTTGACCAAATCTATGGAAGGGAAAGTGGTCTTGGGACTGAGGATGTTGAGTTTTCAAGAAGGGATTGTATTGGAGAAGCCTTTCATTGTAATGTTGGTAGTCTCAGAAAAACTTAGCAATATAATGGTTTGGTTAACATTGATTCCTGTTAGAATGGACTATGCTCTTTTTTAACGAAGCACGGATGTTTTCCTTAAATATAACAGCACATACTAGGAATAGTGTGTGTTAGGTTAATTTAAGTGGCCTGTGCGCTCACAACATAAGTGCGTGCGCATACTTTGTCAAAGGAAGACTCGTTGTAATATCCCATGGACCTCTCTTCTGTGCGTATTGATGCTTTTGTTAGCTACGTTTTCGATATTGCTACAGGCGTTGGCTCCAAAGTAGAGTCTTCATTAATTGCAAGGGTTGGTTGACTGGCTCCCGACCCATTGAAGGTCTGAGACAAGGCAGCCATTCCGAACCATTTCGAGCACATTGTTCTGAGTCGTTTAGTACAGAGCTCTGGCATCCTCGATCGCTTGTTACAATAACCGAAATTTCGTTCTTTCTTCTTGTCTCGAAGGTCGGGATTCAAAAACTCTTATAGCTTGAGAATACCTGTTCATTAGCCCAATGGTTGAACTTATGAATTCTACATGTTTTTTTTTCATAGTTGTTCTTTATCCACATCTTGTTACAACTCATAAAATCTTCTCCTCCAGAAAGAATTTGTCGTTCTAAGGTGCCCAATATTTCCTCCGAGTTCCTGTTACGAATTTGGATAGTTTTTTTTTACCAAACCAAGGTAGCATCGGTTTCCAAGAGTCAACCTTCGTCGTATCTTAATAAAGGTTCCAGGATTGCCTTAGTGTGGAAATTTGGTCAGTGGTCGATCTGCGGGGCCGAAAGCCATATAAGCCACCTGCATATAAGTGTGTTGTAGTAGAGCCTCAGACGTTTACACAGCATGCCGGATAGGATCTTGTATTCTATATTTTGCAGGGATATGGCTCGGTAGTTGGAGCCAGATATGGGATCGCCTTTCATGTAAATACGACTAATGGAGCTGATATTCCAGACATTTCTATTTCGTATTGCTTTCTGAAGCCAGTTTCCAGGAAGGACACAACTGATTAAATTTTCACACTTCGGCAGATCCTGAAAAAAAAAACCAAGAAGTCCAAATCGATACCCACCACCTATTCATTTCGAAGTCGCATGAAAGCATTTTTAGAGACGAACTATGTAGAGCTATTTCTAGTTTTAGTATACCGCCCTATATCGTCCGTCTGTAGAGGATCAAGAAACGAAAACGACCTCACCGAAATATTCGATATCAAAAAAGGATAAAGGCGAGGCATTTTCATTCTTGAGAGGATTTTTCAAAAATACCGAGCCAACAGCGCGCCACAATTTTCCATAAATCGGTGCAACTAATAGAATACGCCGAGCATATATGTCTAGGTACATATATGCTGTCAAAACGAAACGACACACAAAATCGACAAATTGGACAGAATACCACCAACTTTCAGGTAGTACGGGACTTATCTACCTCAGCTTCGCTATTAAATCTCACAATAACATCTCGTCAGAAATTAAACAAAAAAATTACTTTTGCCAACCGCTGTTTTTTTGGGGCTAAGAAGGCAATTCATCATATATAAGAACCTGATCATCAGAGTCCTGCTCTACGGCGCTGAATCATGGACCGTATCAAAAATGGATGAAGAAATCCTTGGCCGATTTGGAAAAAAAATCTTCGAAAAATCTTCGATCCCATTTGGTTTGACAGGCTATGGAGACGAAGATTCAACTAAGTAACTCTTAAGTATTTCGTTTGTTAACGCTTAAATAGCAGCACCTATTCTTGATTATAATTTGGACACTTTTTAAGACATTTTCCATGATTGAGGGATTGGTTCTCAACTTCATTATTAATACTGTCCTTGAAGTTGCCAGAGTTTTTGGCTTCTGAATACAAACCTGTGAATTTAAATAACTTCTACGTCAGTAAAAGACATTCCCAGGCTGCGGGAAAACGCCTGTTTCAGAAGGCAGGTTGTGGCTTGTGCAGTATGCGCTGTTGCTACAGACCACTGGAACAAAATCTGAGGAAGTAGCTACAACGCGATATCAGACTAATCAAGAAAAACTTCTTGATTATGACATTACACTACTCAGATCAGTTGTTATTTGTGCCGTGCAGTTCTTAAAAAAAAATGGTCGACTGACTCCTCCAGATACAGCACACCATGCAGAGACTTTGAGAAGATGTAATGTGTAATGATTCGTGTATTACCCGCGGTTCCTCAGCACCTCAAATTTTATTTGTTTACATAGATCCAGAGATTTGATTTCTGTCCACGAAACCTCCACGTTGTTTTTCAACAAATGGTAGATGCAATTCACAATTAACACCCACACACAAGAGAAAAAAGGTTATCAATTCCTTCATATCCGATTTTTAGAGGCATGGAATTTCCGCTTTGGTTATCTGTCAAACCCGGTATCAGACCATCTATATCATCCCAGTATACTTTGGCAAATTACCAAGCAAAAAATTCTACCAGAACAACGTGAATTTTGTTATCCAAATTAATCGCGTTACTTATTCTTTTTTTATGGTTCAGCTTCAAATAAAAAAAACAATAACGAGCTTTCTAATGCCTAAAAAAAGCAAACATAAGACGCAAGCTACAGAAGCCACCTGCCAGTCGCTTTAAATACTTCATTGGTTTTATGTGAGCCCAAATGGCTTCCTAATACCTCTCTCACAATCCAACATCTGATTTGCATGATTTTAATTGACCAACTAAAAAGCGGATGTCAACAAATCGCTTAATCTGGATAAACTAATACGTCACCACCCAGACGGTTTTTCATTTCTTCTGACGTTTACTTTCATTCGACATCTCGCCGGACCTGTCTGTCAACGCACTGAACATTCTAACCCACTGAACTAGTGGTCTAAATTGTTGTGGCTGCCAGAATGCACAAAAATAACTCAAAATGGCTCTCAAATTGGACAACTAACCGCACCATTAACCAGAAACCAGAAGCACAAACGAAGCCATTGGAATAAAAGTGAATTATGGCATCTAAAAGGCCGTCAAAGCTAGAACAATGATGATGATGACTTTCCCCTTCTCAATACCACTGGGGGGATACATAATGCTTCTCTTTTTTGTGGGTTCTGCGGCGAAACTCTGGAATCCGTTATGACCACAGAAAGATGCCGCATAGGAAAATATTTTGAGCTCAATGCGATTATGATGCCCAAACATGCCTCAGCTTATCAGATGAAGTTGCATGCGTTGCATGGGTTGCAACAATGTAAAGGTATCATCATCAGCGTGGAAGGCAATTGTTGGTCTTAAGTCTTTGGGGAACGAATCGGTGATTGTTTCGTCGTCAATCCATTTATCTTATCCACATCGATACTGATCTGGCATTGCCGTCCCATTAATTACGCCTTCAGAGGTGAGCTTGTTTGATGTCGGCACGCTGAGAAAAAGTGAGAGTGTCTCGGGATATTCCTGAAGTCGAGCGGTATGCAGAACTTTCATTGCATACCACCAGAAACACGGTTTGAGATCAAAACAAATCGTTTTCGGAAACCCGTCTAATTGACTAATTGTTTCCGAATTTGTGGTCGGTTGTGGTGAGTGTATGTGTGTATCTGAAGGAGTTTTTGGAAGGCCCCGTACAAAATAAATGAAAGTAAGTGATGTGGATTTTTCACATGGGTGGCATTGGACCTCCCGCATAGCTATCCAATTTGACGCAAACGATTGTGCAAGTTGACTTTCAAATGTTTTTGGAGTACTAGCGTTAGAAAAAAAGGATTTAATATGTGTTGCAGTTTGGAGTGGTCCTTGATTGAAATGTACTTAGACCAGAGGTAAGTCCTTTGTGAACTTAGTTTACAAATTTATATCTTCTGGTTCTGAGTATCTTCTAATTCTGTAACTTTTCAAACGATTATCGTTGACAATAGTGTAGGAGACTTGCTGGGTACTTAGCTTGTAATTTGTATATGTTGTGTGTGTTACATGGTACGTACCCAGGATATCTCCTCCACTATCGTCAACAATTATCATTTTAAAAGTTACGGAATGAGTATCCAAATTTCTAAAAAATTTGTTCACGACGGCCTACTGAGTACTGACATCGTCCAGATTTAAATCAACAAGGTTGGTTTTCTTTTATTTGAGAGCGCCGGATACGTAAGGATGTGCTCTTTTTTTTCTTCTTCTTCTTTCTCATCCCAGCCGTTTTTAGGTTTGTTAGCTGATGAACTGTACCAAGATGTTGAATATATCTACAGTTGTACTCTAGCCAAGAGAATCTTCGCAGCCCTCAGAATCCAGACGATATGGAAATTCCGGTTTAAAAATAAAGCAATATTGAATATTGATCCACAAAATTGAAGATCATCTGACCTGATCAATATCGACTACAAGACCCTATCTGTCATATTATGTGAATGCCTGAAACCGTTCACCAATAACCTGATCGACCCTCATCAGTGTGGTTTTATGCCAGGAAAGTCCACAAATGATCAAATATCGAAAGATCTTGGAAAAAACCCTAGAAGTCCAAATCAATACCCACCATCTATTCATAAATTTCGAACCCGAATTCAAAGACAGCATTTATACAGACAAACTATACAGAGACATGTCTAGTTTTGGTACACCGTAGCATTTCGTTTCGCAGCGAAGTCAATTAGCCTTAGTCCGTTGCCAGACGTGATTTCGTGTAGGCCGTGTTTTCCGACAATACTAGCTTAAGATATCCTCTTTGCCTATCTTTACGTTAAGATCTCCCAGGATGACTTTAGCATCATATTTCGGTAGTCGCTCATAAGTTTTGTCCAGGAGCTCTGTTTCCTTCCACGGAGCGTGAAAACATAAATAACATAAGGCTAATGTTGACAAATTTGGTTTTGATGCGGTTTGTTACAATGCGTTCGCTTATGTCTTGAAATCTGTTTCTGCTCACTGTAACACGGTACGTAGTAGATGTCACAGTTTTTCATACTCTTTTAGCCCGGTCCATTCCATCGTATTTCCTAGATGGCAGTAATATCTGCTTTGATGCAGCTTTGGGGATCCCGCTAGTTGTTTGTTAGCATATTCTTCAACACTTAAATCAGTCCTTTCCAATGCTCTTGGTTGCTTCGTAACAATTTTTTTTTTACTTAAGTTTACCCGAGGCACATCCCCTAATCTAGTCCAGACATATATGTTCACGTGAGGACAGCAGGTCGGATACTCCGTGCCATGAATTTGAGCCAGGGATGTATAGCTTAGTTGACCAACCCGCAGACCACTAACCACTACGAAATATAAACGCGGTTTCATGGAGTTCCGTTGAATCAGGGGAAGAATTTAAAGTATCTCCGGATCTTATTCATGAGTGATATTATCATGTAGAATTGGCCAAGATCGATCAGTTTTGAAACAGCGTGACCGATCGTGAAGTCGAGGAGATGCAGAGATGCTTTAGCAGGAAATAGGTGCGAAACTTCTATAGAAGAGTGAAACTATCGAAATCAGGATTCATTACCCACCCTGGGTCCTGCAAAGATAAGGATGGAAATAACGTAGTGGATACACAGTCAATACTGGCTATTTTAACCAGTTGTTGAATGTTGAATTCCAGCCAAGATCCCACCAATCATCGCCCTGTACCAATCAATCTAGATGAAAATCAAGAGTTGCATCCGCCCAATCAAAATGACATCAAAGAACCCATCACCAGACTATAAACGAACAAAGCTGCTGGAGCCGATGGGCTAATCAGATGACCTGACTATAAGCTTACACCAAATAATTTGCAAAATATGGTCGGAGGAAAGTATGCCCGACGATTGGAATCTTGGTACCATCTGCCCCAACCCCCAAAAAGGAGATCGCCCAACTATAGAGAAATAAGCCTTTTAAACATCGCCTATAAGATCATTCCAAGCGTGTTATGTGAACGTCTTAAGGCATTTTCTGACGATTTAAAAGGTCCTTACTAAGGTGGCTTCAGACCTGGAACATCTACGACCGACCAAATCTTAACATTGCGCCAGATCCTGGAGAAAACCCAAGATACCCACCACCTGTTCACCGATTTTAAAGCAGCGTACGACAGTATAAATAGGGATGAACTATATCGTACCATGTCCAGCTTTGAAATTCCTGCTAAACTGATACGTCTTATTAGAATGACTTTGCAGAATGGGATCGGTAGGGATCGAGCCGGCTGGAGAGGCATATTAAGTAAGGCCTAGGAGCATCACTCTTTGTAGCGCTATCTAAATTAAAGTTGTTGTTCCTTATCCTGTTGTATTTTTTGGAGCTCATTTTGGTTACGATCGAAAGTAAAATCGCTGGTCAATGTTGTCGAAATGAGATTTTTGCGTTATAGGGTTGAAGTCTCCTGAAATAGAGTGAGGAATAGAGAACTTTGTTATCCAGAGAATGGTTTCTCATCCAACTGATTGAAATTCAAATACTTTCCGAAGAATTTAAAATACAAAGTCTATTCACAAAGCCTGCAACGAATAAGTAATAGCGGCTGCATTCTACTTTTCAATTAATTCAAACCGTCTGCTGTGGCACTTTCAACTGAGTGCACAACTCTATACACCAGCTACCATTCAACTAGACCAGATTCTATACACTTTCCATCGAACGAATGTAATACAATTAAGCTTCCAATTAAGCAAATCCTAGTGATCCACAGATCACCCCAAGAGAGAGAGAGAGAAAAATTCATTAAACAAATCAAAATTCAACCACTCTACCATTTGATTTCTGCAATATCCACACACAGTCTGGAAATTGCGCGGACTGCCAATCTCTATAGAGGAGCTCCACTGACCCATATCTCACACATTAATCGCCCAAACAAGACGGCTTAACTGAGGCAACGATTCCCACGAATAAATTGGCTGCTCGCGAAAGTGTGAACATCAAGTCTCGAGTGAGTCCATCGATTGCTAATCGATCCGCAGGCCATGCTGAGCATAGACATTTATTCATCTTTGACTTCCTTTCGAAAGTATTCGACGTTGTCGACATCGTCATCATCGTGGTCGCCGCTGTAGGGGCGCTCGCGATCTTGCAGGACTCTCACCAACAGTAAATAAGCGTTCATCAGCATAATCATCATTAACATCAGCGCTCACCATTTCACTAGGTATTGGCATTGGAATCTCTTACATTCACATCTCCTCCGGCCATCCGAATTGGAATGCCTTTACTAGTATTTTTTATGATGATCAGCCACTCTCTGCTCATTTGAAGGCCGATGGGGATTTTTCGCACCTTTTTCTTTGTAATAGCGCTGCTCGCACACTCTTCGCACTGAGATTGCCCGACGATCTACAAACACAGCTTAATGGTTCTTTATTGAACCTTTAAGCCTGCAATTTCTTGGGGCAGATTGAGTTTCTACGCATTAATTGCAGCCAACGTAAAACATTGTTTGCGAACGGCCTAGGCTCCGGTAATAAGGTAAATCAAGTGGAAACTTATCGGCAGCGGCATCTAATCGAATCGATAAGGTTCAGACGATAAAACTTCATCAATTTTAGATTTAATTCGATTGTAAGCGAACAAATAAAGCCGCCTGCCTGGTTGGTTGAGTTCGTTAGGATAGAGGACAACAGTGCGGCCAAAAATTGGTATGATCTTCAAATTTTTAAATGATCTGAAAGTTTATGAAATATGGAAATCGTGAAAATGTAATAGATTTGGAAATGTAGTATGTTTGGTAATAGAGCGGCACAACTTGGTGCGATCTGGTATCACGATCGGTTTTAAATCATCATATCGTACGAACATTTTTAAACCACTCTACTCATAATACTTCATTGCGTAGCATGTAGGGATCGTATGTTGTGGGCGCCTATATGGTATTACGATCTTATTATTTTCTAGAAGTTGATATAGTTAGACAGCCTTGTCAAGATTGATTGAATGACCTAGAATATCTTTCTTGCATCTTTCTTGAAGGCTTAATCCACTTATCATGTACTTCATTCATGGTGTTTTTTTAATAGTGTGTCGTAAAATCTTTGCAAATCACACTGTCGGAACGAATTTGTGTTCTTCTAATGTTCCATTAAGGGTAGTGTTGCAATTTTTTTTAGAAAATGTCTAATTTTTGGCCTGCGTGACGCGATGAAGGTATGCGTTTGAATCACAGTCGAAATCGCTAGGTCTTATCTCGCGATAGTTTAAAATATCCGAGTAGTATCAAGACTCACAAGATCGAATCACAATCGTTCGAATCGGTGTAAAACTGGAGGTGTCGCCATCGTGAAGCTGGGTTCTGGGTACTAACCATCATATAGAACTAACATTTTGTATTGTTTATTGTCCGGTACATAGCTCTAAACATCTTGAAGTGGAATACATTTAGTTCGAATAATTAGCCAAAAAGTTGACTTTATACAGAGACTTCTTCTGACTGAAAACTATTCTTATGTCCTTTCCTCACCATAGACAACGTAAAATGTGTTCGTTCATTGAGTTTAGAGTTTTGGGCTCACCAAAGCCTAGTTTCTAAAAAAGAATAGAATTTAAGCCCTAACTTAAGTTCATAATACGAAGGCATGCCAATATTCTAACAATTTCGTGCAAATTATAAACGTAAATCTGAAAACAATTTAGTCATACTCTCAGACTAGCACTCGGAGATGCTCTTACTTACTTACTTACATAAGTGGCACAACTATTCAGAAGAATGCGCCTGATCATCAACCAACATGGCTCTCCAAATAGCCCATAGGTCCTGATGTTTGATCTTTGTAGCATTATCAAGCAGAAAGAGCGTTTCTGGTTGTAATTTGGCTAGAGTTGCTATTATATAAGGCACGTTGTTCCGTTTATCCATCTGCGGTTTGCTCTCTTGATCGCATCCAGTTCGATAATCAATTCGCATGTAGCGAGGGGCTTAACCAACGTTTTTTATCGATAGAATATCAAGAGTAGTGCTCAGTGTGGCAAGCTCAGCCGTCTTACAGTTCCTTGGTATATCTTTGTGACCCGGTACCCAGAAGAGGTAAATGGTAAAGTACTCTGCCATTTTATTAAGGGATATTCGTCATTTGTGGGCTGATTTCGATGAAAATGGAGATGGATCCTAAGGATTTGATTCCCGCTTGGTTGTCACTGAATAAGCTCATAAGCCAAGACAAGGCTTTTTCTATTATTTTCGCCCGGAAGACGCTACAATGATCGGGAAAGCGAAAGGGTTTTCTTAAGTAAAGCTTTTTGGAGAAAGCACCACGGCAGATTCTGTTTTCTACGCACCTGTGTAGATTTGAATCGAGTTATTGTCTCCAATTTACTCCGACTCTCACTCGAGGCGACTGGGAATGGTTGACTTGAAGTTATGCTCAAAACTGAGTTAGGTAGTCATGTGGTCGGTGTTTTGTTGGTAAGGTGATTAACTATCTTTGTATGATAACATTTAGTGGGTGTCTATTGTAACTTTAATGAGTCTAAAATGAATCTGAATTGCCCATTATCTCAGTCTCATAGCTGTACAAGCTATCTATTTGCCGTAAATAAAGGGTGTTTTTTTTAGAGGTATAAAACTTCGAATTGAAATAAAACATAAGAAAATCGTTTTAATGTCCAATAATTTTATGCAATTAATGTTTAAATTTGACTTCTGGCATGTGGCTGGCTCGAATAAAACGAAGTCTAGAGGTCCAATTTTCAACCACTTTTTCGAGCATTTTAGGCCGTATGTCGGCAATAACGCCACGAATGTTGGCTTCCAAGTCCCTTAATGGTTCTGATTTGTTGCGTAGACGAGCGAATTTACATATCCCCAAAGAAAATAATCCATTGGTGTCAAATCACACGATCTTGGTGGCCAGTTCACAGGTCCATTCCGCGAAGTTATACGCTCATCCAATGTTTCCTTCAATAAATCGATTGTGACGTGCGATGTATGGCATGTAGCGCCGTCTTGTTGGAACCACATCTCATCCACATTCATGCCATCCAATTCGGGAACAAAATAGTCGGTTATCATGACTCTATACCGGTCTCCATTAACGGTAACTGACTCTCCAGCATCATTTTGGAAGAAGTATGGCTCGTTGACTCCACCAGCCCATAGAGCAACCTCTTCAAGATGAAATGGCAAACCAAACGGAACATAAATGACATTAGACTTGCCCGATTTGACCACAAAATTTCAGTTATATCTCTATTTGAAAAACCAACCTCTAAAAAAACACCCGTTATTTAGGGGCACTATATGTAGGATATCATCTAGGGCTACGGAGGTTGTGATTCTTAAAGCTCCGCAAATACACATGCAAGCTCTTCTTTGAACTTTCCCTAGGTTGCGGTTGGAGGCTCTTTCTAAAGCCACCCAACATACTATGACACCATACAGGAGTATGGATCTAATGATGGGCACGTAAAGCCACAGCGTGATAAGAGGTTGCATACCTAATTTCTTTCCGATTCCTTTTTTACGAACATATGTATAATGCTACGGTGAATGAGGGCTTTACTTAATTGGCTTCTTAACTCGAAAAAAACAGCGGTGGTTTTCTAACGAAACCAAATATTGTTGAAGAGTTGGTTTATGAAACTTACCATATCATCTCCACGGTATGCTGCCTAAGCCGGCATTTCGTTTTGCAGTGAAGTGACTCAGCGAAAATCTGTTCCCAAGAGTGATGCCCTTTTTTCCGTCGAAGCATGAATGCAGGCATATATTTCCGAAGTTAACCTTGATGCGAACGCATTGTGACAGTTCGCTGGAGTTTTCGAAGCATAAGACTCTAAGCCTAAGTCGGCCGATTACTCCTAACCTAAATATTCGCAAATCCTGCTACCTTGTATATCCTAAATGGCAGTAATGTCTATTTTGTAGCAGCTTAGGGCTCCGGGAGTTGTTCGGCTGTACCTTTTCTGTTAAGCGTTCTATCATTCCAAGAGCAGATGCAAAGTTTTTTTTTGTCCTTTTCTTCATTAAGCTTAGTTCATCAAGTAAGATAATTTATTTCCAAGGCATTTAGTTGCGTTATAACAATTTGTTTCTTAGTTAATTGTTTAGTTAACGCCATCTTATGTAGAGGGCGAGTTCAAATTTATCACATTCGCCTAGGACAATCCCGTGAAAACTGACTGTCTCACGAGATTGAGCGATTCCGCTTTCCTTTCGGGTCATCAGCCAATATCTCAGTTCAAAGACTTGTTTTGACTTGTTTTCCGAATATTTTATAGGACCTCATGTATAGACACCACAAATTGTTTCATTTTCCATTCCATTCTTCCGCTTCAGCCTGGGAAGTTTTAATAAGTAGGCATCAGCTGATTGAAAATGCTTCTGTTTTCTTGTTATCACATTCCTTACCATGCGATGTTACGCCCTTAGAATTCATCCTTTGAAGGTTATCTTAAATCCGATGTCTGTGCAAATAAACCGCAAACAATTAATGGCCTCAAAATAACCCAGCAATGTCGGGGTTTTGTGACAAAGTCGAGGTTTTGTGACAAAGTCATCGAAAAATTGACCTGCCAATTACATGCCACCAACCAAAATTGTTTTATTTAGACGAAAAAATCCAACCTCCTTATAAAAAAAAACAATTCTGGTTTTGAAGAAGTTGACTAATATTTCCCACCAAAAAATGCACATATAACGAAATTTTGACAATTTCCTCGATACCGAATGAGTCGGATAAAAATTATTACATAGCTAGTTTAATATTTATTCTCAATTCATGATTAAAAAATAAATTAAGATACGGGTAATATTGGTAAACAAATTTATTAACAAATTTTATTACCCCTTACTGCACCACCCCACTGTGTTATCTTGTCTCCCAAAATCAATTTAGCGCGTGCCAGTAATTGCGTACTGGGTGGCTCACAGCACAAGATCATTTCTCTCGGCGAAGGACTGCAATCTCCCATTAGGTCGAACATCGTACGCGGACCGGTATCGATTTAAGTTGAACGCTTGCTGCGCCACCTACTGCACTCGTTATGGACGTAATTTATTATCGATCCTGAAATTGGGTAAGTAAGTAAAGTATACGCCGTAACTGTTCATCGTATACACATACAAGAACTTGCACTCTTAAATGGCATACTTTTGGTTTGCACAGTTATTTTAATGACTTTGGCAGAACCCTAGCTTCCGATTGTTCGATTGATGAATTCCACTTTTGACAGTTCCAGTGTGGTTTCTTAAAATATTTGTTTCTGGGCTAATTATAGAAAATTATTTAAAAATATTTTTTTTTCTGCTGAAAATCAATTAAATAAATATTAAGGTCTACAAATTATGATGTAGAACTTCAACACGTTCTTAAAGTAATGATACCCATGCGGATTGAAATAACTGCAGATACCTAGTTTGGATGTGAACTTTCATTCAGAAGAAGGAACCATCTTCATTATCTAATTGGGTATTTTTCAAGAAAGTAATTCATTTGTTGATGTTGTAAAAGTTAATTGCTGCTAAATGGTTTATTTATTACAATGGCTGTTCTTAATTCGATTGATATCATTCACCAGTCAGGCTCGAGCCAGCCATCATATTTTCAGAACGTCAATTATTTTAGTCGTAAAAATCCTAAGTACCAGTAGCACTTTAAATTTTATTGTAAGGCCAAGGTGTGCCGCAATTCAAATGGAATAAGACATCAATTGTGACGGCTTTATTGTTTTGCGCCTCATTAAGTAGGTATGGCGCCATTGATGAACTGACTTGAAACATTTCTCTAAACAGTTGGTCTGCATTTAAGCAGTTTGATCTAATTAATATGTTTCAGCCAACTTATCTTAAAATGTCAAAACTGGTTAAATTGATGTTCATCGTTTCTTATTACACAGTTCTTCAAATAGTCGGCGATCTCACAGGCGGATTAGTAGGGTTGCTTATCATGCTGATCTTAGGAACCAAGCTCGTTCGATGGTTGTTATACGATGAGGGTAGACAATGAACGGTGTACACTTAGCAAAACCTAGAGGTTTTTTTCGCCTGGTTGTCTAAGTTATATCACCCTGTGGTAACTACCAAATACCGTATTTTACCTTATGACCTGCAAACCTTATAACGATACTGTGTTGACACTAAGCAAAAAGACACTGCTGCCCTCAGATAAAAACATGAGCATGGCCCTCCAGATTTGGAGTCAAAACCTGCTATAAATTTACTAGGTGAGATGATCGACGCGAGGCTTACTTACAAGGCACGCCTTGAAAGTATGTGTACCAAAGCAGCTCGGTAAGCAATGCAAGGATAGTGACAAATATTGGAGGACCCAAACAACAAATGAGGCTAATTCTGTCAAGGATGGTATAGTTCATCCTAATGTACGTGATAACGAAGTCAATGACAACTAAGCCATACGCAAGAAGGAACGGTGTCAAATGACACCAGCGGATATCATGGCTAGGAGCTACACAGGATCTGGAACTGCAAAATTCAGACCCTAGCTCCAGATATGGAGCTGGAAGAAAAATGGCGAAGCTGTAGAGTAAGGCAGGAGAGATGGATGCAGTCTTCAAAGGAAAGATGGACGCATAGACTTATACCGTATATTTAAAAATGTTTAGACCGGAAACACGGAGATGTAGATTTCTACTTTCGCCAGTTATTAACTGGACTCGGCTGTTTTCGAGGATATTTACACATTATTGGCTCAAGGAATCTCATGATTGTTTAAACTGTGGAGAGGTCCAAGCAGATGTACAGTACGTATTTTTTCCAGTGCCATCCTTTTCATATGTAGCGAATAGAACTAGAGTCATAGAAACACCAATCCCGAGGATATTATACACCACGTGCTACACCACAAATTTCTGTGATATTCCTGATAAAATTAAGCTGGAAAGAGTCCGATAGAGAAACCAAGTGCTTTTGGCGTCCGATTTAAAACAAAGTGTGGAAAGAGGAGCCTAAATGGCTAACTAGCCCAACGATCTAATGGCTAACGGTAGTTCCGTAAAGAGAAAGGTTGATGTGTGCAAGGTATGGGTTAGTTCGCAGACACATTCCTGAGATAGAACCATTCAGAGCTGACTATAAGCGGATGAGGTTTCTGGCATTAATATTAGCCGGTTCACCTAGATTGTCAAAGAAGTAGACTCCTAGATGGAGTTTTCTATTGTTGGAGAGAGCTGGATAAGAAAAGAGAAGGTGAGGAATACAACCCCCCAATACCTCGTCCAAGCAGCTTCTGCAAAAGTCATCGCTAAATATGCCTAGTCTATTTGCATGTTGGATTGTTGGCCTAAAGGGAAGTGTTTTCTGTTTGCTTTTTTTGACCACATCCAGTCTGATTAGCGATTTATACGTAGCGAGTGGCATACCTAATGTTTCTACTCTCAGTAGAATACCAAGAGTAGTGCCCTGTCTACAAGCTCATCAACTTACAGTTCTCTGCCATCTCATTAAGTCGGCATTCGTGGGTTGATTTCGATGTAAATGAGATCGATCCCAGGGATTTGATTGCATATGGTTGTCACTGCAGATGCTAATATTCTTATCGTGAGTATTATATATTACACCGCAGCCAGGACAAGCCTTTTTTTTAACTACCATGGTGATCAGGAAGGCGAAAGGATAATCTTAAGTAAAGCATCTCGAAGGAAACACCTCCACCTCTACCAACTCCAGATTCTGTTTTAGAACTATACGCGTAGATCTAAATCGAGTTATTGCCTCCGATCATATCCGACTCCCATTTGATTCAACTGGCAATGGTTGAACAGGCGAAACCATCAGAAAAAGTTAATTACTTACTAATAAGGCGCTACAGTCCTGTATGCACCTGCTTCTCAACCAACATACCTCTGCAATTAGTCTTATCATAGCTAACTGCCTCCAGTTGATCACTTCAAGTCGATTGAGTTCAGCTTCTACTTGTACGCTGGTTGGGTGGGAATTGCAATACGAAGTTATTTTATTCTCCTAGTAGCTGTCGACAAAACTGCTCCTCCTACTTTATCACGGAAATATTGTTACAAATAGCCTCGAAAAGATTGCCAGACATTGAATAGATTGGGTTCTTAAAAACAAACAAGGCAGTCATTCATCATCTTAGATCCTGGAAAAGGCACATTCCATCGACTGGTTTAAGCGCCCTGGCATCCGCTATGGCTTGATCTTAATACTATTCGATCTTACTTGTGGACTCGAACCTGAAGGCTGGAATTCGAAGTCTCTTGTGGCTGGAGCAATAGTAGCTTCATTTTCCTAAGGTCAGTCATCGTTGTATCCCCTCTACGGTGCCATTGGTGGGGTTGGTGTTGAAATAGATAATAGATGAACACTTTAACTGCCTCAAAATTTTCGCTATCAAAAGTGATATTTTGTCCATGTTTATGGGTCGACAGTCCTTTTTTTGTTGAAAGCATAAACAATGTCGACTCGCTGCCGTAGCAACACCTAAATGATTTTTCACTGGCCCTCCTCTCGTGATGATCTGACAAATCATCCAAGTAGTATCAATTGTCAAGAAAGCTTATCTCAACTTAGCCGTTCGGATTCGGCATAAAACCGGAGGTCCCGCCATCGTGTAAAAATACACAAGCACACATGAATGGTTGAGAAAAAAGGTATGCCCTGGGGTACTAGCCCTGGTATAAGCCTGTTGCGACAAAAAAAAATGTTTTTTTTGTACATGCAATGGGTTGTCTTGGATTATTACTTTAGCTTGAAAAAATTTGTTGAAGAAAGTATCTTCCGTGTTTATACCAGCCCTACGCACTATCTAGCATGAGATTGAAGAAATACCATAAAATCGCACTTGCTGAATGGAATTCGGTAAAAGTTTGGAAAAGCCTTAATAAGTTGATAAGCTACTTCCAAGCTGAACATTGCATGGAAAATTTTCCAGTATTAGGCGAGTCAGGTATAGCTATTTTGGTGGTATCCCGAACTTCGTCTTCGCTCTATAGAGTTCTTATGACGTCCGGAACCCTCATGGTCTTAAAATGTTCACACAGTAGATGGGGCCTTTTATGCGACATTTAGAAATAATATGTCTCGGTAGTTGGAGCAAGGCATACATATGGAACATGAGACATGGTTTCATACATCTAGACTTTGTTGATGGGTTATTGCAGTTCACATTTCTATTGCAACACCTCCATCAGAACTGGCTGAATTTTTGTTCTTCACCCTTTTGGTGGCTACACTGACTAGTTTAATACTGGAAGAGAGCATTTCCTCTTCTTTCTTGCCCTATCACTCTCTTGAAAATATGCCCATTCAGCAGCTGCTAAAACCCTTCCTGATTTTATCGCAATTCCCTGTGCATCTGTTACTAGGTTGCACTTGCTTTTTCGTAGAACTGGCGTTCCTACTTTGAACTTTCCTTTTTCTGTAGATTTTACGGAAATTCGTGTATCTGGCAGACAGCTGTTTTTCTTTTTTCCATGCATATGATTTTCAACTCTTTCCAGCAAATGCCTACATACTTTTCCTGTACCTTCCGGGTTTTGAGTTGTATCGCCTTAAAACGTGCCACTTCTGTCACCTTTGTGGTACTTAGCCAATGTGAAGTCCAGTGTGAAGTCTCTTTTTCCGTACAATTCGTAGCTTCTTCTTGGACGGTCAGACACTGAATTTGGCTGCGACTAGAAAACGATCAGAGTCGACGTTTGGCTCTCTGAATAAATGTAGATACGGGATAATGGATGCGTGTCTCCTATCTAGGGGTACATAGTCGATTTAGTTGGCGGTTTTACTATTTGGAGATTGCCAGGTTGCTTAGTAGATTCCAAGTCGAAAAAACGTAAAGCTGCCTGCTAATCTCAGTATTACAATCTACTGGAAAGTAAGTTAGTCGGAAGCCATTATCTGTTGATTTTTCTTGGAACCTATATTTTCCTTCCCGATTATTACATTGAAAACCCCAAGCTCTATTTTCACATTGTATTCCGGACATTGTATACTTCCTCCATGATAGAGGCTTCAATCTCTTTGGCATGAGCCTGTGTACATTATAAGGCTGATATAGCAAAACGTGGCTTTGATAGTATAATAGCTAATCGGTCACTATTCTTCAGAATACGATCACAGCTAGGTGATCTCTAATCGGCTCAAAGTCAACCATTTTTGACGTGAGTCGACTTACAAGCGTCTTTATAGGTATAGCGATTGGTGATACCTGTAATTTATAGCCACTTTCGTGAGTGCCCTAGTTACATTATTATGGAACCACAATTTTTGATAACCATTTCAAGCGTTTAAAGCCGTATCTCACGAATAATTCTTTCAGTGTTTGAATTTCAAGGCAGGAATCAATAAAAGCTAGTTTGGTAGCTTTTAATGACTGGCCTTGGGTGAAGAAAGACAGGCTTCATCAAATCACACGATCTTGAAGTTCTCGACCTTTGAGAGGTTCATATCTGAAAAATATTTCGTAATCAAACATTTTTGACTTCTCTGCCGATAGAATGGCATGTACCATCACCCTGTTGAAACCAAAGGTCCTGCAGACCAATCGTATGTGCTTTTGGAAACAAAGAATTGTTGATTATTCTCAAGCATTGATACAATTTTTAAGAACTATGTTTTAATAATGCCACAGCCTCCAAAGCCTATCAAACAGCGCATTGTTGTCACCTTTTTTTTTTAATATTCCTCTCTACGAATATGTCAGATATGGATTAGTGATGAGGCTAACATCTACTCTCAGTGATTAAGTAAATAGCCACTAAGACCAGAAGTGAGCCTAGCCACTGTACAAAATTCCACGCCAAACAAGTGAATCGACTTAAAACTGTTAAAGCGAAGTCAAACCGCAAAGGACGATGGTTTGCTTCATTTACGTCATACCTATCCGTATCAGAGTATGGTCAGCATAGACACTCATTCCAGTTTTTCACTAAGACCTCGCTTGTCAGACACTGACAAATTATTCCAGCAGCCACCCGAATAGCTAGTTACGACTCCGGTTCCTAACGAGTTCCATTGATTAATGTCTCTAATAGTGTGATGATTTTTTTTTCGCTTAAAAAGAAAATCCTTCTTTGAATGAAATTACAAAATCATTCGCCTGTCAATTCCCCCTCTATAAGATAATTATTTTAACATAATTACAGTAGCAGAAGCCCCATCAATAAAACGCAAAATTGTATTAGCATAAGCCAGACTTCAAAGGCCTCTCAAGCCATCCGTCAAGTAATAAATGACTAGGTAACCGTAAACAATTATGATCTGCTGTATCCTACCTTCACCTCAATTGCCAGCTAGAATAAATAACACCACAAGCGCAATAGAACCATCCCAACTAGATAAGACCACTCCACTCCATCAATAAATCCTTAACTAGGGGATCATCGCTTCCACCACCACCAATCACCCCAAAGGGCCAACAACAACAACTAGATACACTAGGTCGCTGCATGTCCTCCAGCCACGTCATCGAAGCCATAATTAACTGATAGCGCTTATAAATTCCACATTGGGCAGCACTAGCATCCATCACCAGCCGAGGAGGCAGCTCCAACCAACCTCTGGAAGAGTGTGCATCCTGATGGCGGAAACATATATCAACGCATTATAATAGCATACCGTAGCTCACCAATCCATTCATTCATCGACTCCTGGCAGTGCGGCAAGTAAGTGAGTAATTCGGCTCCTAAACTACCGTGAAATCGAACCCAGACCGCATCCACAATCGACCACAGCCATCATACGGAAGAGGAAGAGACTTTCATGCCTGCTCTCTTCCAGACCAGTACCAGTTGGTACGGTAGGTGAACCTGGAATTGCTCGCATCCACGCAGAGAATTTATTTCAATTACATTCTCCGTGGAACATGCATTCGACGTGGCAACTTAATGACGGCATTAATCAAAACAAAACATAATTACCATTTATTATATTCGAAGCCAAAGTTGAGGCCATAAGATGCAGAACTCGGATATCAGGTTGATAGAAGCCGAACTGAATTATGACCTCCGAGTGCTTAATAGGAGGATGATGGCACCAGAGCTGCGGCTACCTCAGCGAGCAGCTTGCTACGAACAGGTTCCATCATTCGAATTCGGTTTGGAATAAAGTCATTTGCACCTCACCGTATGCAGCAGGGGCTGCATATCTCTGCATGTATGCAAAGAAGATGAATGGCGAAGATGTAATTGCCTTCCATCGCCTGATATCAGCCGGTGAACTTCTTTGCTCCGTCTCGCTGAAAGGTTGCTCATAAAGTTTGTGTTTGCTCCGTGCTGCATGCTCACTGACCATTGAATGTGATGACCTACAATTCATTGGATGAAGAGATTGCAGCGGTATCTGAGCTGTAGCCACCTTAGAACTTCGGGTGGGTTTTGTTGAATATCTTCCTCGTTATCTCTGAGACTAATGATGCACGATTGAAAGATAAAATTGCAATTTCAGCTAATTATTTATTTAAGGAGCAGCTTCTTGTGGTTAGTAGGGACACCTCTAATGGGATGTGCTGTGAGTTTTAAATGCGGGTATTCGAGCAAAATCGCCACTAATTAAGGCTGAAGAGATGAAATGCTCTGGTTATCTGTGGTGTAGTTTTGAATATGAGTTTGGATAGGAACAGATACATGATGCAGGATTAGTTGGTAAGACGATGAGTGGTGCTTGGTATGTGAAAAAGTAAAATGGTCGGACATAAATCTGAAAAACGTCCATTTGGTTATCCTCATTGAGATAAAAGTTTTATTAGATGCGAACATTAATTATGTCATAGGGTACGGTTCAAGATAGGGCGATATAAACAGTGACCGTCATAAGTGACCGCAGAGAGACTCGCGCTTCCTTAAACTTTCTCAAGAACTGGCATGACAAACGAAGACCATTAAAAATACGCATGTACCTTCGTCAGAATGAGCCTTACATAAGGCCAAACGTGGATAGTGATTTCTCCCGAAGTCGAATATTGCGTTATTGATTCTGGAAACTCCAGAAGAATTTAGTAGATTTTTGTTTGATACTTAGTGTCGATAGTCTGAATGTGCACTTCTATACATCTACATGCAAGCTCTTAGACTCGAAGCTTTTCCATATATGATGGGTTAATATTCCACCATACTGGACTCGCATAAGTCAGAATTAGACGAACGAATGCTTGGTAGCCAATAATCTTCCCATCGGACCTGAGATAGCTTCAATAGAACGGATTTTTGAGAGCCCTTCTCTAGCTAGTTATTTATGTGCTAATTGTAGTACAAGAACTTACAACCAACTTCGACTCGATGTGAGTACCATCTATACTCGTAATTCTGAGGTTTTTCCAGTTGCGTCTCAAATCCGAATTGCCGCGCCTTATTGGGGTGTAGAACCGTATGGTTTCACATTTCCCATAATTTATTTTAAGCTTCCAATCCGAGAAGAATATTTGAAATTAATCAAACTTACGTTGAAGCTGAGTTTAGATGTTTTAGATCTTTGAGCCACTTTTTTATGAATGCGCTTTTAAATCTTTTACCACAGTGTGGACGTTAAAAAAGGGGAAGAAAGAGAGTGATATGAAAGATTTCGGATGTAATGTAGACTTACTCCATGGGTGGCGACCGAACTAGTCATTTTTTTTTATGATACTTATATTCGCAGAACTTTCAAGCTGGTATATGCTTTAAAACGAAACTACCGAACTTTTTTTATTTTTTGGAATTAAAATTTATGGATTTGGGATAGGATTGAAGGCTCAACCTTCCGCAGACACCCATAGAGATTGCAAAAAAAATAGCGTCGTCGGCGAACGCCATTTCCAGAAAATAAGGAATTGAATGTGTATTCAGCGCCCAAAACTTAATTTAAAAAAAAATTGTTTGAAATTACCCCAGAAAATATATATTTAAGAAGGCACCCGAAAAATATTTGCAAGCTACTTTAAAAACGCTCCGAAATAAAAAAAACATTTAAGCAGGAATATTAGAACCTTATAAAATATGTCAGAAAAAAAGGAAATTTCGTCTTAAATAAATTTCCGTTATATATTTTCCAAAACTAAAATGAAATTTACTTTAGAATAAAAATCATTCGATTTCAGATTTTTAGTGGGTTTTCAACTGCCGCTCTGTAGTCAGTTTCATTTAGGCAACTTCGTACCTCCGATTAGGTTACGTCCATGTCCAACTATTTTAACTCCCTGTCCGTAGTCAGTCAAGCACCTTTGATGCTCCACTGATGTCCAGTCATCTGGCAGGCGCATATATCAAATGTTTCCTGGATCTACAGTTCTTAAGTAGAATTTAGATTTTCTGGCATACTTCCCCAATATGCGTGTGTATTATAGAAAAGTATGCGTAGTATGGATCATTCTGCCTGACAGAGGGAGAGTCCTCGTCGTCGGCGTTTAACAGTCTGTAGAAGTGGTTCCATATTCTCGAAATCGACTGTGGCTCCTTATAAAGCTAAATGGAAGCATCCTTAAGAGCTCTCATTCCATTTAATTTTTGAGGCCCAAATCCGGTTGGAAAGGACCTCTAGGAGGTAAAGTAAGCCAAATTGATTTGCAATCAAAATTACAGTGATTGTGCATTTTACAATACCTAACCATCGCATGAATAATTGCTTGTGGTCTTTCGAGACCAATGGAAGAAAAACACAGACGAATCTTTTTCATACCGTCGCATATGTCCTTTTAGGCACAATGGGTATAACATTCAAGCGCATCATATGGAACCGATAGAAGAAGCAATTGATGAAGTCAGAGGACTCTCGAACAAACAGTTTGGATTTCGAAAAGCTCGTTCTATAGTGGAGGGTGACAACAACCCTGGACGAAGCCATTGTGGGCAGGAAATGGAGGGGAGGCACAACTTAAATTTAACTTAAATCATTTAAGCTACTTCGAGAGAGTAGCACATCTTCTATCCAGGCTTAGGGCGCAAGACTGGATAATTATCCAGGTTTCGCGAAATCTATATAGGCTAAGGTGTTGTTGTATTTTACACGTAAATTTTTTGCTAAGTCTATATAGATTTGGAGTGAAGAGAAAAAAAACACGCCTAATATCCTATTGAGATGAAGAAGGATTAAACGTAACTGCGAATATAGAAGAACCGATTCTGCATACTGACAAAAGGCTATGGCGAGCAATCTCCCGCTGCCAGGCAGAAGGAATCACTTAATATCGATGCTGAAAGAGAAAACTACCAGCCAACCAACCTAAATGAAGCAAGGATAGCCATTTCTAAGCTTAAGCCTAACAAGCCTTCCTGCGGAGCTACCTTATCTTACTTACTTAAGTGGCGCTACAGTCCGGAATGAACCTGGGCCTCAACCAACATGCCTCTCCAATCAGCCCGGTCCTTAGCTAACTGCCTCCAGTTGCGCACTCCAAGTTGGTTGAGGTCGGTTTCCACTTGTGCGCGCCACTTAAGGCGAGGTCTTCCTCTACTGCGTCCGACGTCTGGCTGGGAATCGAAGACTCTGCGAGCCGGAGTATTGGTGTCCATTCGTTCTACATGTCCTAGCCATCTTAAACGTCCAATGCGGAGTTTTTTGACCAGGGGCATGTCGCTGTACAGCTCGTATAGTTCTTGGTTGAATCTTCGTCTCCATAGCCCGTCAACGCAAACGGGACCGAAGATTTTTCGAAGAATTTTCATCTCGAATCTACCAAGGATTTCTTCATCCGCTTTTGATACGGTCCATGCTTCAGCGCCGTAGAGCAGGACTGGGATGATCAGGGTCTTATATAGGGTTTCCTTAGTAGTTCGAGCGAGGGCTTTACTACTAAATTGCCTTCTTAGCCCGAAGAAACAGCGGTTGGCAAGAGTAATTCTTCGTTTAATTTCTGACGAGATGTTGTTGTCAGAGCTAATAGCGGAGCCGAGGTAGACAAAGTCCCGTACTACCTCAAAGTTATATCTGTCAATGGTGACGTTCTGTCCAATTCGTCGATGTTGTGAGTCCTTTCGTGATGACAGCATATACTTAGTCTTACCCTCATTTACTGCTAAACCCATTTTCGCCGCTTCCTTCTCTATACTAGCAAACGTGGCTATGACATCACGTTGAGTCCTGCCAATGATGTCAATATCGTCAGCGTATGCTAGTAGTTGCACCGATTTTTGGAAAATTGTGCCTCTGGTGTTGGCTTTGGAGTTTTGCATAATTCTCTCAAGAATCAGATTAAAGAAGTCACATGACAGCGCATCGCCTTGCCTAAATCCTTTTTTGGTATCGAATGTGTCGGTGAGGTCGTTTCCGACCCTGATGGAGCAGCGAGAATTCTCCATCGTCATCCTACACAAACGGACGAGTTTGGGCGGTATACCAAAACTAGACATGGCTCTGTACAGTTCGTCTCTATAAATTCTGTCATATGCGGCTTTGAAATCGATGAATAGGTGGTGGGTATCGATTTGGAGCTACCTTATCGGTCCTTATAAATCTGGTGTTAGGCCAGGAAAGTCCAAAGCTGATCTAATCTTCACACTAAGGCTATCTTTGAAAAATAAAACCAAGAAGTCCAAATAGCTACACACCACCTAATCATTTATTTCAAAGCCGCATACGACAGCATAAATTAAAACAAACTACATAGCATAGAGTCATGGCTTGTTTTGGTAAACTGCGTAGGATGACAATTTGGGAATTCGCTGCTCGCCTCATCCGAGGCACAGTATTTCATAAATCTGTCCAACTACTAGCATATGCCGACGATATTGAAATCATCGTTGGGATACAACGTGATATAAAAGTCACGTTTGCTAATATAGAGAAGGAAGCGACATAAAAAGATTTAGTTAAGGGCATGACTAAGTTGACAAGAAATAACATCGACGAATTAAACAGAACTTAACAATTTACGCCTTTAACTTTGATGACCTAAAAGACTTTGTATTTCTCGCTCTCCACTTTTAGTTCTGAAGTCTCGTCAGAAATCCAACATAAACTTACTCAATGCCTTATTTGTCAATGAACAAAATTTTTCATAGCAATAGTTAAAATTTCCAGAATATTTTCTATTGGCAAACCGTACCGTCACAATGTTAAATTCTATCCCTCTTCATTCCCGAATATAATTACCCACCATCAGTAAGTATGCTCCTTATACCATCCAGATTCAAGTGGTAGTTTAATTTCTCTAATTTCAGACCTAATCATCACCACAAATCATTAAGCCATCAATTACACATCAATCAGGCCTCCAGGTTTCTAAGTGAACATCTTGCAACCTACCAATCAAGAACTGTAATAATCCCCCCGGTGCGCCCACTGTTCCACACCGCATACCTTAATGCGGAACTAACTAACGCGATGGGGCGGCGTAATGTCCTGCGACGACGCAACAAATCATTCGCACAATGTCCAATCCAATTCAAGGCAATTAGCCAAAATGAACAAAACGCATTCCGAATCCTGAAATCGAAACCTCAGAGAATTTCTTGATTCAATCTCGAATCTGCGCCATAGGTATGCCAAGCCAATTGTCATTATCATTCGCCACGACGCCATCATCCACTCTCCACTGCCGGAGTAGATCGCAGCAATTTAAATTGCTTGCGCATTCGCTGTGGTGGCTGGCGCTGCTTGGGGCCTTCTTCAGTTTCGGTTTCGATCGTTTCCCCCGAACTAGGATCTCTTAGCAGCGGCGGTGCCACGGAATTATCCACGCGCATTCATACGTCAGCTGGAATGATAATTATGCATGTATGGTTAATGAGCATAAATGTCAGATGGAAAACGTGCGCCATTGATCCATGACCAACACCGATCCACCCCAACATCCGAACGACAGAGAGAGTCCCGCTCACATCCACAACAAATGGTAAATTATCGAGATTGACATTTAAATGAATGCCAGGACATCCGTCAGTCCTTCAAAGCCCACGCTGTCCGAAAGAATTCTTCCGCTGACCATTTCCAAAACTTACAACCCGACATTCGAATAGTAAAAGTGTAGTGACCAGACCGGAGAAGGTTCCCATTAAAATGTTCTCCCACCCAGCAGCGGACGATGACGATGATGGTGAACGGCCAGAGAGGCCTGTCAATCCACCTCTTTTTCCGCATGCGGATCGGTCGCGAGGTACAGTGAACTATGGAATGCCAATGTTTGGTTTCTATTTCATTTTGGGCCGCGCTGACATGAGCCGGGCACACTGTGTATGGTCATCTGTTTTAAATATGGTCAACGGACAAAGTTGAGACTTGTCACATGGTCGGCCGATCAATTTCACTCACAGCCAGACGGCGACAGGTTGTTAAAAGGCGAAAGCAATAGGCAGGGGCAGGCGGATGATTGTGCAAGACCTCAGCTTCGATGATCATTAAGTTGATTCCAGTGCTTGGTTCGTTGTTTGGGTGTATTGTCCTGGGTTATACAACATTTTCGCGAAGATTGACAGACGAGGCACATTGCATAAGGTAATGAGCGATCAAAAGGTGGAGGTTGATGAACCTGGTAAAGGGCTTATGGGCATATATGGTTGCCGATCATTTTGCAGATAAGTCAGTAGCTCAGGAAGGCACAGAAAAAGAGAATGAGAAGAGACTTTTTGTAGAATCCATCATTAACAATCATGTGATTGTAATATTTTTAAAATCGGAGGGTCTGTTAACAACGTTAGCAATTTTTTATCGATAGGAAATCCCCTTTTCCGGTTAATCTGGAGCGGATAAAGAGATTTGTCATAAGTGACATTGAATTCGTTCTATAACATGTGACAACTAAATCACAAGAAAAAGTCAAAAAACAGTGTAGCAGAACTTACACAGACCGACTTTGATGATTGTGACTTCCACCCTTGGAATCTGCTACGGATTTGGCGACATGGGAATTTGAGATGAATTTTTCACTGTGGTAGACAAAAATTCAATCATCACTTGATGCTCCGGGATCGCTATTTATTATTAAACTTACATTGACTCCAAACTGAAACTGATTGTATACGAAAGACAGGACAACTGGACCTGACCAGCACACAAAACAGAATCAGCGGTGATGTTAAAAGAAAACTATCTGATGTCCTATATATACTACTCGAAGCTGTAATTCAAAAAGGACCATTCAATGCTGTACTGTGGGATGGTCCGTTCAAAAGAAGTTATCATTGGCAGCACATCAGTGGAAAGCAAACCATGTAGAGGCCGATTTCACGGATGCTAGGTGTAAAGCGGTTGCGCCTGAAGACAACGTCTATATGTCTCATGTAAACATACACAGACACTACTATCTGAATCGACCATCGACCATCTACCAACCAATAGCGTCGGAAAGGACTGATATTAATTATTGTGGACGACCCTGTTAAACGAAAAAAGGACAACGACGTTTGTATATGCACCTGGAGTATATGGAAGAACCACTTCTGCAGAACTGTTAAACGGCGATGACGAACAACATTCCGCTGTCAGGCAGAACGAACCATTCAATATTGGCAACGACAGCGGAAACTGCCAACCACCCGACCTAAGTGATGTGAGGATAGCAATATCTAAACTCAAGCTTAATAAGGCAGCCGGAAATGACGGCCTTCCCGCTGAGCTTTATAAAGCTGGCGGAGATGACTTGGTAAGTAACATCCTCCAACTCATAAGCCAAATCTTGTCGGATGAAAGCATGCCTGAAGAATGGAACCTCAGCATCGTTTGCCCGATCCACAAAAAAGAAGACCCTCTGAACTGCGCCAACTACAGAGGCATAAGTCTGCTCAATATCGCCTACAAGATCCTATCTGCCGTAACATGTGAACGCCTGAAACCGTTTACCAACAACCTGATCGGCCCTTATCAGTGTGGTTTTAGGCCAGGAAAGTCCACAACCGATCAAATATTCACACTTCGGCAGATCCTGGAAAAAACCCAAGAAGTCCAAATCGATACCCACATTTTGACATCATTGGTAGGACTCAACGTGATGTCATAGCCACGTTTGCTAGTATAGAGAAGGAAGCGGCAAAAATGGGTTTAGCATAAATGAGGGTAAGACAAAGTATATGCTGTCAACACGAAAGGACTCACAATATCGATGAATTGGACAGAACGTCACCATTGACAGATATAACTTTGAGGTAGTACGGGACTTTGTCTACCTCGACTCCGCTATTAACTCTGACAACAACATCTCGTCAGAAATCAAACGAAGAATTACTCTTGCCAATCGCTGTTTCTTAGGGCTAAGAAGGCAATTTAGTAGTAAAGCCCTCACTCGAAATACTAAGGAGATCCTATATAAGACCCTGATCATCCCAGTCCTGCTCTACGGCGCTGAAGCATGGACCGTATCAAAAGCGGATGAACAAATCCTTGGCCGATTCGAGAGAAAAATTCTTCGAAAAATCTTCGGTCCCGTTTGCGTTGACGGGCTATGGAGACGAAGATTCAACTACGAAATATACGAGCTGTACAGCTACATACCCCTAGTCAAAAAACTCCGCATTGGACGTTTAAGATGGCTAGGACATGTAGAACGAATGGACAGCAATACTCCGACTCGCAGAGTCTTCGATTCCCAGGCAGAAATCGGACGCCCTAGAGGAAGACTTCGCCTTAAGTGGCGCGCACAAGTAGAAACCGACCTCAATCAACTTGGAGTGCGCAACTAGAGGCAGTTAGCTAACGCCCGGTCTAATTGGGGAGGCATGTTGGATAAGACCCAGGTTCATCCTAGACTGTAGCGCCACTTAAGTAAGTAAGTAAGTAATTGAACGCGACTGTCCGTCACACTCTCATCAAATCGGTATAGGGATAATTTTCTTAAGCGTTGTTGCCTAGTCTGCTTGAAAAAAGTACTTCTCAGAGGTTTAATAATGGAATAACACTTACAGAAGGACGTATCCCTACCTTTACCACACTCCACCTTAGTTTACTATATGATTTGGAATAGATGATAGTGTGGATGTATCTATTCGATTGTCATAACCATTTTTGACGTATATAGCAATTTTTTTTTTTCAATTTTAAGTTATTCTTCAAAGGAGGTCAAGAAAATTACGACACACTTCCAACGTCAACTTGCTTCTTCCCGAGATACTTCGACAGAATTCATAAATGCAATATTGCGCAACATGTGCTAAGCAGAGAGTTCACAAATGCATGAATTGGCATCACTGCTAAGCAGAGAATTCATAAATGTAGAAGAGTTTTATTCATTGCGCAAATTTGTGCGCAATCGCGCAGCTGTCAGAATCGTATTGCATTTACATAACCTAGTTGTTATTGCGCTGTTGATTTGCCGTATGCCGTGTTTCAATTAATTTGTTGGTTCATAAACATTTGATATGTGCTTTGCAAGCATACTGCTTTGCAGTAAACTTCAAATTCTATTTGCGCAGTTTTTCCTGCTTTGCAATGCGATTGCTTTGCAAAGCTTGCTTTTATGAATGGGCTCTTCTTCGCATCGCCTGTAAAACTGTCTGCGATATTATCCAAATCAATTGCACTAGCAAACCAAAAGCCTTGTACACATAGATTTTGTAAATCAAGTCAACTGTCATATATTTTAATTTTTTCAAATCGATCACCATACAAATACACCCCTCTCTACCTACCACTTGGATTCGGACCAGCGGCGAAGGTGGTAATTAAACTTGTTAACTCCGCATTGGGAATCTGGTCTTTGAATTGTTCGTATCAGCGTTGGACTTTTCGCATTTCGTTTGCTTTGTTACCACCTCAGGGTTCTCATGTAAATCAATTCACCTTCGTTAAGTCAACTCAGATAAACTCCCCCATCTGGGGAATGAATGACTTATTGCCACTCTCGAATTGCGCATGCGCAGGAACACGACTACAGCTCGCATGCGCTCTATCTGCCGCTGCATTCCATTTCATTTTCTAAACGCTATTCCGTTTAATACAGTTTTTCACTGCGCAGCGATTGTGAGAAACCCTTAATCAAATAAACGGAATCAATTGGGTAAACATAATTCATTATCGTAGTCCACGACATGAGGGTAGTGCTAGTCTGGCGCATTCCTCTGGAACGAACCCAGAGTCCCCCTCATTCGGGCAAGGGACACGCAGTGGGAAACGAAAATAACGACTCTTCCTGCTGCATAAGAAGCAGTAAAAATGCAAAATGACCACGGCTGCTTCGATGATCGGACTCTATGACTATTAATTTGCACGGCATTCAGCGGCGATTTGGCGGAGGCCGGAGCCGAAGCACTGCCGTGTAATGTGTCATCTTGTGTGTCGATAGATGATGTACAGTGTTGAAGCCAGCAGAAAAAGCATTATCACGGCGGATAAACTCGTTCTAAGCGATCGTTGCATATCCATGGCCATGGCCATTGCATTACGTGAGCATGGACAGTTTCGGCCGAATCATGTTGGAAAATAGCACATAAACTGTGTGCGCGTACTCTTGAGAACCGCGCCACTGCCATCACCACCACCACCACCACCCCGACGCACGGTGATGATGAATGGCTCCGTGCAGTGGAGCGTGCCTCATATTCCTACATCACCATCATCATCTTTGTTGGTCTTCCTTCTCATGATGCAAGACGAAGACAACGGCCGCGTCGACGCGACGCGAGGGCTGTGTTGTCGTCATCATCCATGTCCGCACTCATCGCATACACAGAATTCAAATTGAACAGTTTGTCGGGCCTGTAAGTATCACCTGAAGGCAGATATGAAGAAGTGGACTATTGTGCAACAATTTGGTCCATGAATTGAACCGTTTTTGATTACATGAAGGCGTGAGTAAACGAAGATTGAAACATTGGTTAACAGTGTTACCTCATCGAATTGGAAAACGTTCTTGTTTCGGTGAGGTTATGTATTTGGAAATGAAGGAATAATTGAATGGGGAATATAGCGGAAACTGTAGTTTTATGAGGAATCTAATCTCCCAGCTCAAAATTTAAGACCTTATTTTACCGTCCTTCCGAGAGAGAACTATTTGCAGTATGGTGGATAAAGGGCCAAACCCACCGAGCAACCGAAACCGAAACTTCGTTTTATTTTTTCATTTTTCTGTTCAATTATGACATTTCATTCCCACCGAACAGAGCACAGAAACTGAAAAAAAAAAATTAAACGTCACATTTGACATTCAGTGAATTCAGAATGCGGATCTTTAAAAAAAAGAAAATTTTATTATATGTTGCGTTATATTTTGCAATGCTGAAAAGAACAAAACGTTCCAAATATTGGATTCATCCCCTAAATCGAGACCGTAAAATTAATGGAGAATTCTACCGAATCTCAACAAAATTGGAGGAGTATCCGGCCCGGTATTTCCGATATTTCCGTATGAACGTCAGAAAAGTGACGTCTGCGAATTTCGGCAAACAGAAATTACAACGATGAAAAAAAAAGTTGCAAGTTTCGGTACGATGAATTGCAAAACTGCAAAATGAAAAAGTAAAATTTCGGTACGGAAAAAAAATAAAATCGTTTTATATCAAAATAAAAAGACTTTAAGAAATAAAAATAGATGAGATTAGTGTGGTTTATTAATATCTTTTATTTAAGAAGTATTTTTAACTGAAAAACACATCAAATTTTAAGTAATTAGCAGTTTAAAAAAAATGAAAAACAAAGTTTCGGTTTCGGTTGCTCGGTGGGTTTGGCCCTTAAATTTGAGTCCACTGGTTCAGTAAACGATAAACCAACACTCATTCGTCGACAAAACGCAAAATCTGCCGAAAACATCGCCGCTGTCCATATAAGTGTTCAGGAGAATCCGGTCAGTCGATTTCGCGTCGCCCACAAGAACTCGGCCTTTCACAGACCACAGCTTGCAGAATTTTACTTCGTGATTTGAGCTGGCATCCAGATAAAATTCAACTGATACAGGAGCTGAAGGCAAACGACCATAGACAACAACACGTGTGTTCGCTGAATGGGCTGTGGAACAATTTTAAACTGACCATAATTTTCTTCAAAATATCGTCTGCAGCGATGAGGTCCATTTCTGGATGAATGGTCGACAAACAAATTTGTCGAAATCCAGAAGATACCAGTCCAGGTGATATTCAAAAGCGTTAAATGTATTCCCAAAAAGTCACGCTTGTGGATTTGGATTGGTCGCGTCATAAGTCCGATGATTACCAACTTTTTTTGTTCCTGAATTGGATGATATGGCTACGTGCCACACATTTTCACAATTCTGCACTGGGTATGGCCATCTCTCGTGGAGGTGTGATATCCGATCACCGAGATCGTGTGATTTGACCCCGTCAGACTTTTTCTTGTAAGGTTTTCTGAAGTCGCATATCTATGCGAATAACCCACAACTACAGCGGCACCCAAAGCCAACATAACCTATGCCATTGGTCAAATTCAGCAAATGGTTTATGCGCCATAGTCATGGAAAATTAGACATTTCAGATGAGAATTCATTATTGAGGTATGTCTGCGTTTATAGAGAATCTATCTGAGGAAAAGCCATCCACCACTATTTACAAAGAGCTGTCTTTAAACTTAAAAAGCTATATAGACGAAGATTCAACCAAGAACAAGTCTTTGAATCCCAGCCAGACGTCAGGCGCAGTAGAGGAACCTCTCAGTAAAAACCTAATTTAATCAACTTGAAGTTTGCAACCAAGGGCCGGGCTAATTGGAGAAGGGATTTTTCCCATTTCGAAATGGAAATCAGCCCTGTGGCTGTTAATGTTTTTTTTCTTTTGGGGCTTATTTCCTTTGCATACATCCTCCTCGCAAGCAAAATAAATCCAACATTCAGCCCAAGCAGGGGAGTTGGAGAGGGCAGAATGCTCATATAGCATTGGTGGGAAACCTCTTAACGTGAAAACCTCTTCCTTGGAACCTTGTTGTAAATATTGTAGAGTGGATATTACTGGATTCAATACCTGCCCAGATCCGCGTTACAAAGTAAAACAAAGGATCTATAAAAACCTTCCAATTCTTTTCAATGATCCTCTGCCACCAAACGATGCAAGCCCAGTTTTTTTCTTAGAAATTAAAATACCTGGTTCTGATTTGGGATAGAATGCTAAGCTAAAAGAAAAAATTCACTGGAAATAATAAAAAAAAAAAGTCAGTTCCGGGTCGGTCAGTTTTTTTCTTCCTAAAATACCCTACACACGATAAAATCATTCCTGATATCTTTACGCGATAATAGTTCGTCGAGAATCCGAAATATGCCGTATGATTTTGGCAAAGGTTGGCAAGGTTGGTGTGCCAATGACAAATCCAATGGCTATCCTCCTGGGTAAGTCTATGAAGGCCAGCCCCTAAATTTCTTTTAGTAACAACCTAAAAGTCATAAAACAAAACGTTAGTCTTGTAATTCCAGTCGTCATTAGGTAAAGTAGTGTCATGTTAAAGTCATCCCATCAATGGACGGCCCGTCCATCCTCCACACACCAAAACACTAAGTTTTTTAACACCCATTAGGAAAAACAAGGAAAACTCTTCAAATAAATGTTATGTACATGTAATTCATTTCAAAAATTCAAATTAAACTACCTAAGGATTCAATTCTGCTCATAGCAAATGAAATTTAACAAACAAAAATACCATAAAATAATTACTCACGGTTACACAGGAAGATCCACCGTTGTCCTGCCGGCAGCACGAGAAAGCTAAAAAAAATTTAAAAATTATATCAAAAATAAATCCTTACGCCACTGGGTAACCTCTGCTTAAAACAACACCACTGGTATGTCATAGCACTGTTGAAATTGTTATTGTTCCCACTTTTTGTTTTTGTGTAACACTAAATGGTTAACATGGGTAGGGGGAGGTGCTATTGGGGAGGTCGACTTCTGGGGTTCCGGAATCAGACTGGACTTATCAATTTCATCCACCGTGTGCTACCTTTTAAAAGTGTGAATGGAAGTCCTTTTGTTGTGGTTGTTTCTCTGGACCGCGGATTACTCTGGCAGTAGGGTTCAAATTCCGTCCTTATCTAAGGCTATAGTAAAACATGTTGTATAAATAGTTATTCAGCGGAGTCTAAGTATCTACTTCCAGCTGTCTTATTCGCCTACTTGTACTTCAATGACGAAGTCCCCAGAATGTTTTATTCGCCACATCGAAATTCGATGAATGTCACTTTTTTAACTAATTAGTAGAAATTGTAGTCTTGTAAAAAAATAAACCAGTTGATTCTGTTCTTTCTTTGAATTCTAAAATTTTATGGAAATGGCTGTCGTAACAACTGATGAATACGCTACACTTGGAACTACAATACCAGCCTAATTAAATTAAATTAAAAGCCTTTTCCCTTTGAAATGAAGTTCAAATCTTTTATATATATATTAACAAAGCCATCAAGATGTAGGTGGTATAACTATTGTAGAAATCTTGTCTTACAACTACTAAAATTGAAATACAAAAATTTCAAAGCATTGGCAACTCTGCTGTCCCATTATACACTCCTTTGCTCCTTCAAATACCGCAGAATATTGCAAACTAATATTACATAATAGCATCATTACTCGCCCCATGATGTATCTCTTTAAGAAACCTTCGATGAATGCCAATATGATGATAGACTGGGACCTTAAGTTCATAGTCATCACGGGGGAAAATACCATGGCAAATGGAATACCCTGCCGCTCACACTTTCTCTCTCTCGATCTAGTGGTGTATTGCACACTCCAAAGGCATGCCCTCTGCAGAAAATAACACCAAAACAGACCACAAGAACCTTCTTCAGTCCGCCCATACTTAAGCATCATTCCAGCTGACCATCGTCGCGGTTGCCCGCGCCACCGACAAGTACCCTGTCCGAATAGAGATCAGTCAACCTCTTCACTCGGAATGGTCAATACATCTTGTTTAAATGGAGGAAATGCTGTGCATCGCAGAAACGACTGATTGAACCCTGAGTGGACCCGAGATGATGGTGGTCCACGTCGTAGTTGTCTATTCGGTGCTAGTGAACCATTAACCTAAGCAAACCATAGGCAAATGTTAATGCCACCAGCGGACTCTCGCTATAAGCCCCCGAGGCTCCTCTAACCGTTTCCATGGACAATTTACAAAATAAACACTTCTCCCAAGGCCTAAGAGTGCGCACAACCATTGACGATGGATGGATGGATGGATGGTTGGCTGGGAAGGCGGTTGCAATTGTGCGCCGGTCGTACAACGGCGCGCTGAGTTATGCAAGAGATGTGTAGTGCTACCTGCTCTGGAGTTGTTATTCAAATTTGAATTTGAGTAACCGACCGGCCGGGCGCGCAGGCGTGCGAAAAGTCCTCTCTACCTTGGGTGATGCTGCTGATGTTATTGGAATGGTTTTGGGGTGAGCTTAACTGTAAGTCACATTCTTGTAGGTGTTACGTTACGAGCGACGTGCGGCGTCATCCTCCTCCTCGAAGCAGTTGGTCAACAGCTGTATCTAGTTTCTGTCAGCCGGTTAAAGTGGATGTGTGAAGCCCGAAGACAACGACGGACGGACGGCAGCGGGAAACGATTTAATTAAAATTGATTTGATATGCTGGGGCGCATGATGGATGGGCCACGACGACCAGAGCTCTTGTATTTTAAAATGGAATGGATAACTGTTGCCCACTTTTGACGCCATAGAAGCTGTGTCAAGCATAGCACCCGCATATGGGAGCGCACATTTTGATTTATGGCGATAATATGATTGGCTTGCGATCGAAAATGGTCACACGTCTAGCTAATGTTTTCCTAAGGAATTGGAACAATCTCAACGCAGGATGTTAGAGTGCTCCATGTGTGCTTGCCATGCAAATGAAGAAATGTTCTGTTTTAACAATACTCTGGGGGTCAATTGTATGCGCTCCCATAGAAGGGTACTTTTGACAAAGGGTACAACAATACTTGGATGAGATAGTGCTGGCGTATATGGTATTATAGATAACTGTTTGAAAGTTCTGTAAAAGGACTTTTTGAATGAAAATATGTAGCTGTCTTAAGATTTTGTTCACATGATATTTGGAAGGTTTGATGACCTTTTGGATATTTGCTATTTTTAATAAATATTTGGTTGCGAGTATCATAGTTCGTAGTTTATCCCTGTTAGTCTTCTATGTTTGGAAACCTCTGAACGGTAATGTCAGTTTCTACTAATCTTATTGTTTATATGACGTAAAGTCAAGATTTTAATATAACCTAACATTTGAATAGAAATAGACGACCTTCGTATCTGCACCTGGAATGTTACAACACTTGACAGGAAAATTGTAGCCGAAGAACTGACGAAAGCCCTACGCAGCTATAAAGCAAACATTACTGCCATACAGGAAATATAATAGAATGTGATGTCCAAAAGAAAATAATTCCATTTTATACGGCCCGTGTTATAATGAGCAGAATCGAATACGGATTTTTAATTGACATCTTTAGAGGCTGCTACAATAAGCTTCTTGAAAAAAAAACTCATGAGCGAATCCCAAAGTATGATGTTAAAATATTTTTTGGGAAAAACCCACATACCTATACATCGGTTCTGGCAACGGGCTTAAGCTAACACTATAAAACGAGAACACGATTCCCTTACCTTGATACCCGTAAGCGGACATGGTGGACCTATAAATAGTTAATAAAATTGACCATGTTGCGATAGGCAAGAAGTGCGTTTTGAGTATTCTGGGAATCCGAACATTATGAGCAGCCAACTACTTCTTCATTCATAACATCATTTTGTAGGATAAAAGTGTGCCTAAAAATTGGAACCTAAGAATCCTTTGTCCATTCAACAAAAAGGGCGACCCTCTGAACTTCACCAATTACAGAGGCATAACTCTCCCTAACTTCGTTTAGGTTTGATGGGCTGTTTGCGTTCAGGTGAGTCGTCAAACTCGCATAAGCTTGATGCGTGGGCCCATAGCGATCATTTACAAGATCATATCCGCCGTATGCATCACTTACTCGAGCATTCTATATAAGACACTGATCATCGCATTTCTGTTTCACGGCACCGAAGTATGAGTGGATCCAAAAAGCGGATAAAGAAATCCTTGGGCATTTTGAGCGAAATTTTGTTTCTTTTTTTCGAAAATCTTCAGCGCTTTCACCTTGACATGCAAAGATAGTGACGGGGTCAAAATGAAACTCCACATTGGACTTTTAAGACGGCAAGAACAAGTAGAGCGAATGGACACCAGCACTCGCGCCGCTGACCGTTCATTGTCTAGCGAGACGATAGGCGTAATAAGAAAAACTCGTCTAAAATGACGGTCATTAGTAGAACTGACCTTAACAAACTTTAAGTGTTCTACACGGATTGTAGCGCCACTTAAAAAGAAGAAGAAAAAGTCCCATCTTCAAGAAACTAGGCTCCATGTCTTGCTTCGACTTCCGAAGCATATACCTATCTGACCAAATTTGCTTACTAAATGAAATCCTTGAAAATGCCAACGAATTTCAGGTCGATATTCATCATCTTCTCATCTGCTGTAAAGCCGCAAAAAAGCATCCACCGCTTGGCGGTCTTTAAACCGATGATGGAACTTGGGATTGTATCAAAATTGATGCTGTGTCCCTTAATATTGGAAGACATGTGATGTAACGTTTAGCTTAGATGCAGGGCATCAAAACTTGCACCGGATTCCAAAAAGGAGAGACGCGCTATCATGCAATTTCTTTAACTCGCTTCCCTTAAAACTCGCTTGCGTATGTTTCTCTTAGGTCAGCACCAAGTACAGATTTTCTTCAGCGGCTGCAAAAACTCGCAGGCGGACACTGCAACCATAAACTGTCCTTTCTTGGAGCAACTTCCCAAAAATATTCGAGGCATTCTTGCTGTTAGTAACATTTAGACTGTTAGACTTATCCGAACTTGCGGACCAAGCTGACCCCATTTTTGATGCATTACGTCCAACAGTCGACGCTATCCACAGCCCTTCATAAGTATCTTCTTCGCACATCAATGCAGTTTCACGCTCCACTGCTGAATAAAGCGCCGGTAAACTAAGCTAAACGGGATTTTCCATGGGTTTTTGTCATCGCTGAAGTTACACACGAAGCCAACTTTCTCTGTCACTATGGGCTCTCGATTAGCCTTAACAAATGACAGTTAATTGAAATAACAACTACTCTCAGTGCTACGCTCACACCAGGCAGCTCAACACAACACCCCGTCTTCATCGTAGATCTTAACAGGATCTACTCGGACATCATTAGAAAGTTGCCTACCGTGCGTCGCGTCATAAGGTTATCACACCGACCAATCATTGATAACGCGTGAGTTACTATATTATCACCAAAGGCCACCCTGTTGCAGAACGTCTGCGATGACTAGCAGGCTACAAATTAAAGGCAGCCCGAGAGGAATTAAACGTTTTGATTCGGCAAGGTATTCACGGGTTCAGTGGTCTAGTGGTAAGTTCGTTGGACTCGAGGTTGGACTACAAATCGCGGATTCAAATCCCGAAAGTGACAACACCTAAGTTTTTATTACTGCTCCACTTCTTACGAAAGTCTGACAAACATACATCAGTAACACTGTCATGAGAAGCTTCACAAATCTCCTGTTAAGATTAGGAGTTAAGCAGGAGCTCCTCTTCTTTGTGGCAGATAAAATAACTTCGCACACACAAATGTAGGGAGAAGCTAAGTTTGAGGCCCTGTATGGGCCGTTTTCATTTTCATTTTCATCTGCGAACCTTGTTGATGGGCAAAAAGGACAACGGAACTTGGCGTCCCTGTTGTGACCACCTCCGAACAGGTAACCGATTCCCCACCTGCAGAATTTCGCATATCAGGCTGTTAGTATTTTTTACCATAACAGCTGTTGTCAACCCATTCGGACCTGTTCGAGTTTAATGTGATGAGGAGATGACATTTGTTATTTGTTACGCGGTAAACAATACTGCGTTATATGGACGTTACATCATGAAATATTAAACGCCTCCACCGATGAGCAAGAACACCGAAGTGACATCCGTGCAGTCCTCGAGCGCCTGAATAATTTCGGCCTATGTGTCAACTTAACCAAGTGCGAGTCAAGCCGCCTTGAGACAGGTTGGAAGCGGCAGTCAACTCAAAGCGGCCTGAAACAATTGACCAACTACAAACGGTTCTTAGCGCCTGGAATTTCTACCGCAGTTGCATTCCCAATGCCTCTCAAATTCAAGATCCGCTCATAGAACTTTACATGAAAGTTAAAACGAGGGATAAACTACAAGTAAAGTGGACTGCAAAGGAGAGGAAAGGAGTTTGATAAATGCAGATCGAAGCTAAAAGACGCTGCGCCATTCAGATTGCATATCTAGGGTCTGACATTCTTCTCCTCCTTCGTTCCGACGCCACAGACGCGGTGATTGGAGCCGCACTCGACCAGACTAAATGTGGGCTCCAACCAATGGGATTTTTTTCCAGAAAACTTTCTGAACGAAGCGTGGTTTCTACCGATTAAGAAGCCAAAATGTAGCGTGGATGCGTACGCAGGTATCAGGTTAACACTCACAGGTTCGGATCACCATGGACAGACTGATTAATACTCTCCGCGTGTTCTACCTTTCTGGATAATCATGGTCCTTTTTTCAAATTTCGGTTTGATGAATATTTAAGTGGCGAAAATCTTACATCTTGCAGCGTCTCCTACTTTATTACAAAACGCTCCATAGAGACTGAATTCCGTAGGGATATCTGCTGCTCTACCCACACCCCTAGGATGTGTTGCATTCACACAATAAGCTAAGCAACTATTAAATTTATTCTGAAAAACCTTGTACCTCCAAGTTAGCCAACATCAAAGCATGACTCTGCAACTAGGTAAGCTCTTCGACTGAGTCGATTTCTGCAGAAGTTGCAGATATGAAAAGGAGAAAGAAAAAATAGAACACTTCCTTTGTATGTATCTCACCATTTGGCAAATCAGAAGGAATGACCACCTGTGTCAACTTCATCATGGTTGTCCTAAAGAGATTTAAAAAAAACAAATAAAACAGAATCCCTGATGCAGCGCAACCCAAATTTGGCTTATCCAAACAATCATCCACAATTTTTGTTAAATTACAGAAAGTGAACCAGTCAGATATAAAGATATCTTCTCATTTACTATTGGACCTTAATTGGTCGTTTTTATTGAATTTCCAACTTTCTTGCCGTTTTTCTTCAATCGGAATATTCTCAGGACACCACACAATATGTCATCGCAGAGTCAATAAACTCATGACTATTCTTAATCGTTGCAAATCTTCTCACAGCACCAACCACTTTCTGTTTTTATTCAAGACCTCATCTGTACTATTTAAGCACAGCAATGGACAGGGATATTAATCCTCAGAAGCACATCGCAATAGGTTTTTAGGAAAAAAATCTATCGTTGCTTCCATTATCGCTATTCCTTTGTCGATCTAACGATTTGTCATTACACGCTTCCGACAAATTTGCAAAAAAAAAAGACAACCTTTCTCATACAGGTCTCAATTATCCGTTCATTCACAGTGTCGCCGGCGCGGCGGTCTACTGTATCGCATATCTCATTTTCTAACGCTGATTGCTTCAGCCGTCTTTGACTTCTTAATTAAATGTGCCAGCTTAAGCGCATTATCTCAGCGATACCACAAGGATCCAGAAGTGTATCTTAAACGACCACGCGCATTCATTTGAAAAGGAAAACAAAACAGCTAATCACTATTTGCCTTCGTTACCTCATTGGATACATAAGTCAAGGTTGAAGGGAAATTTATGTTTATGTCCCGACCACCACCGGTGATGGTTGCTCAACTTCGCCGGTCCTATAAGAACATCGGCGTTATCCACAATCCATTAAGCAATCAAGGGATTTCCTATCTCAAGAATATTTTGCGTATCTACGATGACAGCCGTGGTAGTAATCTGATTTAGTTCCCAGCTCCTGCCTAGTTAATGTCTCTAAGCAGCAGGATGTGTGCCAATAAAACACTCTCGAGACTAGCTATCATCCATCAACCAAATGGATGGTCTTGTTTGTCGTTAATGAGTCGCTTATATCATTTTTATCAGAAGACTCTCATGTGGTCCACCTGGAATGCCAAATGACTTCTTCATCGCACACCATGTGTGGCATGCACAAGGAGGACCTCAACTCAAGTGGTGATCCCACTTGAAGTTGTTTAATTGAAAAACGAATGCATTCGTTTCGTGCTGCACTCTGGAAGACTGGCGCGGTGTTACTATCCAATCTGACAAATTGTACAGCCCACCTGTCATATTGGCCCACTGAGCATGTCCGCCAGATCGACCTCCTCCACTGTGAACTGTTTTCCGCTTTACTTAACGCGGTTAACTGTGTTTTTGGTTGCGAAGGATGGCATTGCACAGTTCATGCTGTGAGCCCAAGAAACCTATATTCGGATGTTGAATCTGGAGGCTGACAGTGCATGCGGAGGAGGACAGACGTTGGCAACCATTAGGAATGGAAACATGCCCACAGGCCACCAACGAAGATTCGTGTTCCACATTTGGCAGTGTCATTAGTAGGCGCCTGTCACAACAATTTGCAACTATATTAGCGCAGCTATTTGACCCTGAGAATGGGGTGACAAATTGTCACAAAAAGTAGTTTAGAGAGAGGACTATGGTTGGGTCGTGAAAATGTCTTTAAGTAGGGACGTGAGGTTACACTTTCTACCATGGAAGGTAAAACCAGAGCTTGTTTTCGAATGCATTCTTATCTAACCTAATTTTCTCCATTATCAGAGCACAGGTGACCTTGGGATCACAAATTTTCCCACTCCGGGTGGGTTGAAAGCCTGGTTCGTTACACTATATTTTCAATAGGTTAGGTTAGGTTAGGTTAACGGGTCCGTGAAGTAGCGGCCCCACTTTTGAGATATCTTTTTGTGGAGGTTAGTTTTACGTCATTCCTTCTCACTCATTGGTTCATTGTGCTACATCCAACCATCTCGATGTCTTTGAAAACCTGTTAAGAGAAGTTAGTGAGATTTGCAAATATTTGACACACAATGCCTCTGAACCTGATCCACCAATGAACCCAATTAAGGTTTTTGACAAGGTAAATACAAGAGGAAGCTTAAACCTTTTTGTGCGATTCCGACGTAGACTTAAGTGCTATGAAGTACAGCTACTAAGTCTTGAACTGAAGCCATCATTGAATACATAGAAATAGGAATTTTGTTAGCACAACAGGCTTCTTCCAATCCTGAGTTACCTATTGTTTCACAAACTATTCATGTTTGTATTGTTATTTCTTGCACGTAGGCATGTTGGCATTTTCATGTTTATTGTCCAGTACTTTACCTGGACTGGTAAGAATAGAGTCCGCTAAGCAACCATTTGGATATTTCCTATGCGTGCTATCGTTTTCTGACACCTAACACTCGCTCATTCCAATTTGGTATACAAATTGAATTTTCACAATCACACCGGTTTTTTCGTAGCCACTTGTTACCATGTTTTTGGAAAACCCCGGTGTCAATCGTGGACATCTATTTTCTGTCAATCAAACATTTGCCCCGGATCCCCATATTTGATTGAGCGCAAGCAATAAAAAAAAAATGAACGACCCGAACTTAAATGGAGAAAAGTAAATGTCAGCATAAAGGAAGGAGGGGTGCACTTTCTCAGAAGCAGTGAGCTTTAAGGAAGAGGAAGAAGATGACCTATCAAAAACCAATTTTCCGAGAACTTCTGTTGGTCGTTTTGCTTGCAGATTTTGGGGTATGAAATTTTCATTTGTACGCCATCTTTAAATTAGGCTCGAGGCCTTTGCAGTTAGTGCCTCTTATGTTTGGGACACGTACCCTTGTTGCCTTCGACCGCTGTTGGCCAGTTTGATAGCTGTTGGACAGTTGACATCTGCCTTTAGGCACACTGACAGTCGTCTTTGGGCTGTCACATTAGCCTCAGGGGCATCGCCTTGTGTCTTTCGTGTTACAGAGAACATGCTTTGGTGATGTCCCGTATGTTTGGTGTCCATTTTTTGTTTGGTTTTGATATAGCGAGTGTGTTTGTTAAGGTCCATCTGTCATAACACCTTAGTTGCTTCTCCGTTGCTCCGACTTTGCGAGAAAGAGACGTCTTTTCTTAGCCATCGAATCTAAATTTTACTGCTGCGGCTTTGTTGGAGGGATGTCTTTTGGGCCGTCCGCCCCACAATTCGGCTGCTCCTCCGTCGTTCCCTCGTTGGGTGAAACAGGAGATCGTATTCTGCTTGCCATCGAACCTTTTGTATTTGTGCTCATAATATGGTGACGCAAACGACTCGTTAGGCTGTAGGCTCCAGGGATCGTCATCATCCTACCGTTCGAGGCCATCGACATCGGTGTATTATCGCGGACTGCCTGTCGTACGCTTATATTATTTCGTGGTGAGTCTCGCTACTACACAGCTCGGAGACTACGCTCACTCACTTGTTGAACTTGTTATTGATTGCATTCGACGGTCTTGGAGCAGTGGAACCATTGCTGTCCACCACTTCCTCCAAATTTCGCGAAGAGAGAACAAAAGGAACCGTAACAGTATATATACCCGCCTACATACTATTTGTTCCATCACAGCTTGAAGATATCTTATCTATATCGTATCTCGCCAAGCAAAGTTCGGATGACCTCCTTTTAAAAAGATTGTTTTTTGGCCTCTCCTAAAGTGTCAGGCGACATAGCTGTAGAAAAGATTCCTAATGCGTTCATATTTCTCTAGAGCGTTTTTACCTATCTGATGGCTTCCAATCCGACTCTTAGCAATTCCCAAGATGGCGTCAATAGTGGGAGCAAATGGATCTACCTACGTAAGCTGCTCTGACATAAATTCGACGAACATATAGTGGGTATCGACAATACGTGAATTTATTGATCTGTCGGTCCGGAAGTCACACTATCACAATAGTAAATTTGGATTATTATGTTCCGGAAAAGCTTCATGTGTTCACACGGTATATGGAATAGTATCATATGCTATATTTAGCCCCTGCTTCTGTCTATCAAGTTGGGACAAGAAATGTAATCGCCTTTCTTGAAAATTGGGCATATGGAGCAGATATATCAGTCATCGTCCATCCAGACTTCGTTAATGTTTTGGTTCATGCAAACTTTCAAGGCATCACCTCTGAGTTTCTTGAGTTTCGATGGTGATCCATCAGAACTTTGTGTCTTGTTGTTCTTAAGCTTCTTAACTGGAGGTTATCTTTTTCGATAGTATGGCCATTTAGCAGATGCTGAAAATTCTACCTAAATACATCAAAAACTCCATACAGGTCAAATACTGAGTTGCCATTTTTTTACTATATCGTGCAAAGTAAAAGTACCCACATGGGAGTTCTAGAGACCCGATTGTATCAACAAAAAGTAGTTACCGCGTGGTGATACTGGATTTCATGCCGGAGGTTCGATTTTATCGTCAAGAAAGTTATCGTCATGTTACTGCCAATGAAGTTTTCTATCGTTCAATGTTGGGGGATTACTTTTTCTCGGAATTAAATGAGCTTAAAATAAGTTATATAAGGTTTTACTAAGACGGTTCCACATGCCACATATCTGGTCAAACAATTTATCTATTGAAGGAGAAGTTCGGAAGTCGAGATATAGTCCGGTCTAATAGCCACATTGATTATACAATTTAACGCCGTTGAATTTGTTTCATAAGGTTACGATAAGTCATTGGTTTATGGCAACAAGGCCGTTATGTTAGATGAGCCATAACATTCTCCGAACATTCCGGTCGATATGTGTGCCCCAAAGAATCGATCGCTGCAGGTTAAGATACTTTTTACTGACTTGGATTAAGGAATACCAATTACTGCCCCATTTTTATGTCCAGTAGTGGTAATAGTGGTGGAACGTAAAATAAATGCTATATGGTGTAGAACAATATAAAAAAGTTCCATCTGGCTAAGCTCTAGATTTTCTCAGGATTGGCTGACCTATAAATATAATTTAATGCTTTACTGAATGAGGTATGGAAATCTTAACGTGATCATTGAGCAGCTTCTGTAATCACATCTGCGCAAAGTCCTCTCCAATCAGGATAAATAAAAGCCTTACTCCTCAAGAAGAAGATGATCATGTTCATTATCAGACCGAATCTATACAAGTAACAGGATCACGTTGACCTAATTTGTCATAAAACTCTTATTTTAGAATATAGAAAGCTTTAGGACCATGATTGCAGCCTACTGGTTAGTTCGTTGGACTTCTACAAATCACGAAGTAACAACACCTAACTTGCTGTTAGGTCCCACTTCTTGCGAAAGTGGTGTACACTGAAAATGTATTGTATGTAAGAGTATAAAATTTACATGTGAAGCTTGTAAAATTATGCGTCCTGAATCGGCGGTAAACTGGAGGTCCCATTCTTTTTATAAAAATATGAATTCACATTCACCAATAAAGGAGCGGTTCAATAACCCGTAAACCACCATTATCTAATGCCAGATATTTAATTTTTAGGACCAGGTTTTTATATCCACAACACCACAATGGACATTTCCATATGCTGATCACATTCTGCATTATATGATCAGAGGCTGAGATAATAGTTGTCCTCACCTCCAAGACAGGTAAGACTTCATACACCCTACTAAAATATCTCAGACCTGTTAAGCTGAAATATTTTCTGCAAAATAACATTTTCAGCCAAAAGCTGAACTAAACCGATGACATTTAAAAGGTCTCTTTAAATTACTGCATGTCCGTTAAAAGGATCTCTGGTTATGGTCAATCGCGCAATTACATAACTAGTAGTTGAAATCTATTGCCATCAAGTAACTTACAACGGTTGTCGCTTGACATAAAAGGAGCCTTTAAAAACGTTGAAACCCTTGTAATCATAAAGGCTCAAAATGAACTTTGCAATACCAAGTCAATCTTCGACCTTATTCGTCACACTCTGAGCAGATTTACAACAGCAACTCATCGACATGAGGTCATAACTCAAAGAGGTATGCTAACTACTCTGCTCTGTACCTTGATGACCAATATCATGTTTCTAGTAAAGAAGCATGCAGGCAGAGTATAGCGATGTTTCGTCTGCAGATGATATTTCTATTCTTATAACGGGTGAACATCGACCGCGTTAAAACAGGTTGTAGTCTTTGAAAGAAGTCTACGATTTAGCTATGTACCCATCTGAAACAAAACTTGCTGTCCTCAGATAACAAACATTTAAGCAACACGACGCGGCGCTATGCTGAAACTCTAGTATTAATCCTACACTTACAGCTTTCGTGGAATGTAAAAGAATTCCGTATCGAGGTTTAAGATACCTAGAACACGAAGAGTGAATTGCCACCAAGACTCCGGCTCGCAGAGTCTTCGATTCCCTGCCATCAGAGGAAGATCTTGCCTTAAATCTCTCTCACAAGTAAAAACTGACTTCAACCAACTTAAAGTCTGCAACTGAAGGCATATATTTAGGGGTCGGGCCAATTTCGTATGTAAATAGTAAATAGTTCTCGCTGACTATTTCTATAACGATCTAAGCGACCTGAGTTATGACCTTTATGCCTAGACAGATTTGTTAAGAAATCCAATTGGACACCTCCATATGAAACTCCAAGACATCATGCCGCTAAGCTTGAATAGAAGTTCCAACACAAAAATGGAACTCCATCTATCATTTATTTACTACAACGTTTTACACCGGGTACAAAAATCACATTCACTTTGAAGCCAGGCCTTAGGATACCAGCAACTTCAAGGATCTTTGAGAACTCTTCATCGTACAGCATCGGCTAAATACAATCCTTTCCTGATGTTTATATCAACAGTTGGGCGTGCACATCCATGACAGTTTACACCTTTCTCTACCCCAGGGGTTTTGATGGAAATCGAGCTGCATATCCCGTCTATATAATTTTCCAAGAATCCACTACATCCACTCGAGCGGTTCTCATTTCCTAAAACTATTTGTCTTAACCTGCACCAGGTTGTTTGCTCCTCCGAAAACAGTCCGTCTACACATGTCTCAATAATAGCACACCGTTTGCACTGTAAAGGAACGCACCAGGAACACCACCTCCCAATGATTATCGTTTGCATGCTAAACGATATAAATCAAATCCGTGCAACAGACCAATCCACCCCAGCTATAGAGCGGATAATTTATAGACTTGCAGGTCGCAACGTTACTCGTATAAGCGCAAAATTCCAAACAGTCCATCATTAGAGCCGCAACGCTACAAACTTGGCCAATAAAAGAGTCTATAACTCATCAGTGAGTTTAGCTCCTCGTGTCTGGTCCGACGGATACAATCGAACTCCATGCATGCGCCGATATACTCCGTGGCTTGGAAAATGCTAAACACAGCGATATCTGATTATCATACATGGTCAACGATGCGTATGATCGCGTCGATTGTTCTGCCCGTGCACAAACTAAGCCACACGAGATGCGAAGCTTCTCATTATCCGGCACACAAGGAGCCCGATGAAATTACCTCCCAGGCAAATCCTTCCCCGAGGAGGCTTTGGTCTCATCGCTTCATCGTCGTACGTCGTACGGTACCAAAAAAGGGAATGAACATTTCACGCGTCTTAAATCGTCCACCGGTATGCATATGTGCTCGCGTTGTTCGGATCACGACCACGACGACGACGACGACCGATGTGGTGGCGGCATGGTGTTGGGCATTCCTAAAACGGGATCGTGGACACTCAGCCAGAGCACGGTCTCTCCACCACATCCATACATTTCAGACAGAGAGTACACAGGTGCGCTCAATTGCATACGTGCTACGCTTGTGCACAATCGGCACTCGCACTGACAGCCAGGCTGACAGGCAGGCGGTAAGGTTTATCGGCAGTCGTAGCCTTGTTATTACAAATGATCTATAGCTATCAAGATGAATGTGGTAGCATCGCGCCATTCACCACCTTTGGGTTGAGTCCTTTGTTTTTAAAATCCTCTTTCTCTTCATAACGCTCTGTCTGCCTATATCCATTTCAGTCTCCATGTGTGCACATCATCGCTTCCTTAATATTATGATTTATTTAGCGTAATTCCATCGGGAGTAATAGTGTGCTACCGCGGCTACTGGAGCACACCGCCACGATCCGCACGAAATGTGGCGTCGATGTTGCGGTGCGGACGCACAGTGTCCAGCTAAGGACAGTGCATTTTTTTCGGCCGTTGATCTACTGCGTGTGCATAAAGAGGCACGCCAGGGCACCTGGTATTCTTTGAAGAACTGCCCAGGTGCTCTCTGATCTCCGTGTACCTAATTGGGTGACTTTAAAGGGCACAAGCATGCTTGAACAGAGTCACGGAATTATTATGACGTTCGAGATGCAATTGTGCGGATATAAGACGGGATAAGATAACTCAGCGGGATAAGCTACTAAGGTTTCAGTAGTATAAGTAATTTGATGTCTAATTAACTGTTAAAGCTCTATTATCCTGCGTTTAGTTGAATAGAAAACTCTAATTGGTTTTAATTGTGGACCACGCGAACTAAAGCCGCTTTTGATGTTTAATCAAGGATTTGATCTTACCTCAGAAATAATCAGAATTTTTTATGACAGGCTTTTAGACTTCTGCTGTAGACTTAATGTATAGAAGGCGCCATAAGTAATTTAATAAATTAAGGAAGCAAGTCCAACAATTAAAGCTTCACATTTAAGATAACGAGCCTGGATATTTGTCTACGATCTTGTTCCTTCTTTAGCTTCCTTATCTCAAATTGCATTTTTACTATTGCCAAATCGTCATAAGGCTCTACCAGTATCTTCAAGACTTGCTTAATCAAAAGGTGGACGAAAGAAGATTAAGTATGGTAACAGTAGAGGAGGGTAGTAACAGATTTTCCGAGTTGAAAAGTACCCTGCTATATTGGCGTCTTACGAAGCAGACATCACATACCTAACATGGTATCATGCCTTCCACAGACCTAATATCCCCTTCTCGCAAAATTCACTTAGCTTGGTCAGAACGGAAATAATCTGTGGAAGAGGATGCTTTCTGTGTCACCATCCAAACGTGGAAAGCCAAGGTAGAGCTCAGATCGACAATCGAGAATCTCAAAACAAGGTCGAAAAAGTCGATTTCTTGGACAAGTCGACGTAAAAACAAATATGAAGACCATACGGACTGTTGAAAATCTCTCAGCATGAGGATGATAACCTCTTGAAAATATTGAAGCCGATGATGCTAATGAGGGTAGAAGACGATCCCTTGTGTCTGAAATCCCACCACGAAGATGAACAGAAATTGAACGATGGGCAAAAAAACAATCGAATCCTGTTCAAATGAATCAAAGATTCAACAAAGGCACCACAAAATAACGCATCAATAACAATCAAAAAGCAGAGGTCAGAAGATGAGTCCAAGTATGACCCCAAAAAGTTGGGCTTACTTTTATTTGTCTTAATATGTTCCAACTTTAAGAAAACCTATGAGAAGGCTATCGAAAGCCCCCAGTTCTTACAAAGCAGACATTACTACCATCTGGGAAAAACAATGGTATTGGCCACGCAAAAAGAGGATAACAATTTTGTGGATTTGTTATAAGTGCCTAAGATGTCCTAGCCATCTTAAACGTCCAATACGGAGTACACCTCGTATAGTGGTTGAATCTTCGAATCCATAGCCCCTCAACGCAAACGGGACCGAAGATTTTTCGAAGAATTTTTCTCTGGAATCGACCAAGGATTTCTTCATCCGCTTTTGATACGGTCCATGCTTCAGCGCCGTAGAGCAGGACTGGGATGATCAGGGTCTTATATGGGATCTCCTAGTAACGGGTGATCCAAATAGAGATACTTTTTTCAATAGCCTTTTTTGACAGATCACGTGTGAGTCGTGTCATGCTGTCATGTTATTTTTGTTTAGTATTGTTTGGCATTTCATAATGAAAAGACTTACGCGTGAACAACGTTTACAAATTGTTCAACTTTATTATGAAAAATCACGTTCTGTGAGGAATGTGTTTCGTGCACTTCGCTCAACTTATGGTCAACATAATCGGCCTACTGAGCGTACTATTCGCAACACCATCACCCATTTTGAGACCCAGCATTCATTATTGGATAATATTCGACCGAATAGACCACGTCCAGCACGCTGTGAAGAAAATATAGCGGCCGTAGCTGAGAGTGTACACGAAGACCGTAGAGAGTCGATTCGGCGCCGTTCGCAGCAACTCGGACCATGATAACCAACTATTTGATGCCTCGTGATCTCGGCGACATTTGGTTTCAGCAAGACGGCGCCACTTCCCACACATCGCATCAATCAATGGACTTATTGAGAGAACATTTCGGTGAGCACATAATTTCACGTTTTGGGCCGGTCGATTGGCCACCAAGATCGTGTGATATCACACCGTTAGACTTTTTCCTGTGGGGATATGTAAAGTCAAAAGCTTATGCCGACAAACTCGCTTCGATTCAGGCCTTGGAGGAAAACATCACGCGTGTCATTCGCCAGTTACCAGTCGAAATGCTCGAACGAGTGATCGAAAATTGGACTCAACGGATGGATCATCTGCGACGTAGCAACGGCCAACATTTGATAGACATAATCTTCAAAAAATAAATGCTAAAGAATGTTCTTTCTAATGATAATAAACATTCTCCATTAAATTTGAATTTTCTGTGTTTTTTCTTTAAAAAAGTATGGAACCTGGAAATGGATCACCCTTTACATATCTGTCAATCGTACGTTCTGTCCAATTCGTCGATGTTTTGTGCCCTTTCGTGTTGACAGCTATACTTAGTCTTCCCTCATTTACTGCTAAACCCATTGTTACCGCTTCCTTCTTTATACTAGCAAACATGGCTATGACATCACGTTGAGTCCTACAAATGACGTCAATATCGTCGGGAGTTTTCCTCTCAAGAATCAATTTGAAGAAGTCACATGACGGCGCATCGCCTTGCGTAAATTCTTTTTTAGTATCGAATGTGTGGTGAGGTCGTTTCCGACCCTGATGGAGCAGCGAGAATTCTCCATCGTCATCCTACACAAACGGACGAGTTTAGGCGTTATACCAAAACTAGACATGGCTCTGTATAGTTCCTCTCTATAATTGCTGTCGTATGCGGCTTTGAAATCGATAAATAGGTGGTGGGTATCGATTTGGATTTCTTGGGTTTTTTCCAGGATCTGCCGAAGTGTGAAAATTTGATCGGTTGTGGACTATTTTGGCCTAAAACCACACTTATAAGGGCCGATCAGATTGTTGGTAAACGGTTTCAGGCGTTCACATATTACGGCAGATAGGATCTTGTAGGCGATGTTGAGGAGACTTATGCCTCTGTAGTTGGCGCATTTCAGAGGGTCTTTTTATGGATCGGGCAAACGATGCTGAGGTTACATTCTTCAGGCATACTTTTATCCGACCAGATTTGGCTTATGAGTTGGTGGATGTTACTTACCAAGTCATCTCCGCCAGCTTTGAAAAGCTCAGCGGGAATGCCGTCATTTCCGGAGGCCTTATTAAGCTTGAGTTTAGATATTGCTATCCTCATTTCACTTAGGTCGGGTGATTGACAGTTTTCGCTGTAGTTGCCAATATTGAATGGTTCGTTCTGCCTGCCAACGGAATTTTGTTCGACATCGCCGTTTAACAGTCCGCAGAAGTGGTTCCTTCATATCCTCAGTATAGACTGTGTTTCAACGATGATATTTCCTTATTCATCTCGACAGGATTCTGTTCGAGCCTTGTATCCTTGGCTTTGGCGTTTTACACTTTGGTAAAACTTGCGAACATCGTTCCTGGAGTGGTACCTCTCTAAATCCTCGAGGGATTATTAACTCTGACAACACCATCTCTTCAGAATTTAAACGATGAATTACTCTTACCAACTGCTGTTAAAGAAAGCAATTAAGTAGAGGCATCCCAGTCATCCCAGTCGCTTCAGCGCCGTAGAGCAGGACTTCTTCTGAATGAAAAAAAAAATTGTTCGAAAAATCTAGGGTCCCGTTTGCGTTGACGGTTTTTTTATTATTTACGCGCATTCAAGGGGTTATGAATACCCTTTAAATGTTTGACCACAGAACGAGCGCTAGAGAAGGGGAAGAAAGAGATTAATAGGAAAGATTTTTGGATGTAGTGGAGACTTACTCCATGGGTGGTGTCCGAACTTACTTCGGGGAGTCACTGTTTTTTGTGTTCGTTAAATTCGCAGAGCTTTCAAGATGGTGTATACTTCTAGGACACCCTACCGACCTTTTTTATTTCTTTGAATAAAAGTTTCAACAAGCGAACACATTACCACTACACCACGGCCACCCACAAAGAAGACGGGTTTTTAAGATGAAGATATAATTATTATCATCTATCATATAACTGACTATATTCTCTAAAAAAAGCATCCTCGGTTGACATTCCACTTCTGAATCCAGATTGATTACAGCTAAGAAATTTGTTTTTATCTAAAAACACCACAATTCGATAATCAGTTTCTCGAAAATCTTAGAAATGGTTGGCAGCAAGGAAATTGGTCTGTAGTCAGAAATAATCGCTTCTACTATCCTTCCACCACCCTGTAGACTAAAGTTGAACAAGTAACTTAACACGTCAGCTACATATAATAATAATAAGATGCTCGATATTCCAACAATTGTTAACGATTTTTTTATTTTTTAAAGATAATATAGAAAGACAAAGCTATTTGTCTTCGTAATACATGGATTTGAAGCAATTGCAGCTTGTAGGAGGCTCAACAGTTGACTTAAGTCTTTCTGAAATTTCGGTGAAATATTCATTAAAGTTGTTTGCAATGTTGTCAATTACCACAAACTGTTTGCTTTTACCTAATATATCATCAACCACTTTCCGTTCTTCTTTTATATTTCCACTAGCATTTTGAAACGTATAAGTGTAAAACTTATTTCGCGTTATTATAACCTTTTTTGGACGATTGCATAAATCCCCCAATATAGTTTAAGTTTTTTCTTTTGTGGGTGCTTCTTACATTTAAACGCAATTTTGTTTTTCTAGTTGATATGATACAACAGATTATGAGTCATCCATTTTTAGATGTTTTTTCTGCCCGACGTAATTCAGCAGTTGATGAATTACTTTCTAAACAGATCGCATCCCAAAATTCATATTTAAAACATTCGTTTAGTAAGCTAAAATCTGTCTTATATTTAACTTTTACAGGAGGGCTACAACATTTTAAAGATTCATAATGAGAACGCATATTGATTGCAACCATAAAATGGTCGTTAGTTTAAGATCATAAATAATACCATTTAAAATAATTTTATTAGTTTTTTTTAAGACGAATATATATATGGTCTATGCAAGTTTTAGTTTTAGTTTTTTCTTTACAGACGCTAAGAGCGTCAGTTAGCTCATCAATGAAGACACCTTTACCAAATGGGATACACTTTTTCAGTGCAGATAAATTAAGAATAAATTGTCAGAACGTCCTTTGGATGCTGTGGTCTAGTGGTTACTGCGTTAGTGCTTGCTTACACGAGCGCAAAAAAGAAAACATGATTTTTAACGCAAAACTCACTATCTGAAGATGAGGAAAATGACGAAACTTGGCATTTTGTTCCATCCCTTTCCTTCTTTCTAAAAATCATCCGTTCTCATTCGTGAATTAATTCTTTTTTGCGCTCGTGTAACCAAGCACTATTTTTGTTCTAAGACTAAGCGCAACCAAAATCGCAAACACAAATAAATTTAAAAGCTACGTTTCAGGCCCTATTTAGGCATGTGTTTATGACTATTTCATTATCAGTGGAAGGATATGAGCTAAATGCATCTACTCGATGAATAATTGAAAATAACGAACGTATTTCTACCTGTAATCGGGGTAGCGAAAATAATTGAGTAACAGGTTTATCTATGTGAATTAGTTCAAGATAATTTCAAACATAAATAAACCAAGCGTTCTTATATTGAATTTAATCAAAGGTGCTCTCAATTTACGTTACAGTAGCTGCTATGTCTATACATAATTTTTTTTTGATTATCATAAGTATTACATATAAAGCACTTTACAATTTCAAAGGGCCCATTAAATCCACACACAACACCTTAAGTCCTACAGCAAAATGGTGTCCGATTACCATCTACATGACTGCCCTATAGCGCAGATTCTGCTAAGCGAAGATGTTGAACAAAACGCTGATTAAAACATAAGCCAACAGTATCCACCCAGAGCAGTATCACTTGGCGGAACCGCGCTACATGGTAATTACACGTGATTTAAACCTCTCCATACGCTTCTGCCTCGTCAATTAAAAGACTAATGTCCTTCGCCACCAGCGATGGACTTATAATCGTTACCTAATTTGCATTCTGTATCGCAGAGGTGGAGATAACGACTTCAATACAGATTTGCATCGGATAAGAATGAAATATGCTCGTCCATTGTGCAGAAAAAATATTTCAAGAATGCGGTCATATGCCCATTCATCTGCTCACCCAGCGCTGGTTTACATAACCCCACACACATGGTCATCGATCATGTCACTAGCGTTACGCCAGACACCGCAAAGTAGCATTAACATGCGGCAGCATGTGCTCCAAAACAATAGAGCCAGTATGTCTGCCATTTACAGCTAGCTGTCAACACTTGTCCCCACCTATTGTGGTCCACCGCCATATACGAAGTCGAAGTCTAAATCAATAGCACAACAATGAGGTGCCACCGCATAAATTATGTCATTTGCCATAATGATGAACTTCTACTGTACTCGCGATACATTCGCCGCAAATGGAAGTTGGCGCGGCAACTCCGTATTGAAGCACACGGCCATCGTGACTCATGGCAAGGCGCATCGATCAAGAGTGTTACCAAGCAGTAAATCAATCGCGAAACTGCTTAATTACTCCGAACTATAAGCGGAGCAATCGCGATGAGCAGCTGCCACTTGAAAGATACTCGTACGAAGTACTCCAAAGAAGATCATCATCTTGTTGGCCCACGTATGGTGCGGGCAGGTTCGTTAATAAAAATAATTGTTGTTAATTAATAAATTTCTCTATTTGCGCCCGAATTCCAGCTGAGATTCCACTCCATCTGGAAGTCGACAAATAGTATCTATACTTGCAGCCAGTTGCAGCCAAATGCGGTACGAATGTATTTTGTCCATTTTTTGACGTATCTAATGAGAGTCGGTCGATCGATACTCAAGTGCGTAGCCGCATTTACGGCAGTGTTGGTAAAGAAGAATTCTGAGCTAAACATTAATTGACAAAGATTTCCGTTTCAATTGTCCTTTCAAGGCGCTGCGTTGTACACCGCCACCGCCGCAGCCATATAGACGTGGAATTTCTTCCCGGGAAAAAAGCGGTCCAGACTCGCGACATACCCAGCAGTCTGCAAATGGCTATCTTATGGCTAACGCTGGAACATGTGTTAACAAGGCTTTACAATGTCGATTTGTCGCTATAAATGGATTTTGTGTACGCGTCGATGTTTGCTATGATGATCGCGTCTATTGTTCGAGATTGCGGAAGAAGCCCAGTAGTAGGGATGTTGCGCAAGGTCAGGTGTATAACTCCTTCCAAACTCCTTATACCAATTAACCATAATCGAGAGATGATTGTGCGTTTATCTGCTTTCGTCGAGGGATTACGGCACCACCATCGCTCCAATGATGTAATCTGTTCGATGTACGCAGGGTATGGTGGGGAAAAAAGTAGAGTAACGTGACTTTTTATGTGGACGGAAATTCTTGGCAATTATCCATGCCCTACGAGAGAGTGGTTTGCCATTTGTGGACTCCATAGTGGGTTGGTGTAGCCAGGGAGAATTTATTGTTTTTGCTTTCAATAGGTGGGTTCAGTGACCATGAGATTCTCCAAAGGAAGTCGGTTGTTTTTTTTTCATCTTTAGTGCATCCCTGATCATTTTTCTTCGTAAAATGTGAAGGAATTCCATGAAGATATACGCAGGTCCGTAATGGGAGTTTATCTCGAGGTAAAAGAGTCATTTAATCTAGCGCCGGTAATCTTTTATACCTCCGTAGGACAATGGCCAATCAATTTCTAGGAATAAAGCGCAATTGGAGATTTGATTTGCCACTTCCTTAGTCCCTTTGGATTTTATTGGAAGCCCTTAAGTGTTATAGCATGATAAAGATTTAAGAGAGCAGAAGTTGTTGTGGGAACCGGATGATCAGGATAGATATTTGTTTCTGGAAAAGTAAGGTTCTTCACATGAATACAATAGTATAGTATAATAGGTCAAGGATGTTGGGTGTTATAGAACGAGTGTAGACTCTAATTGGCTTTAACTTGGCAATGCATAGTGGTTGTAACTCTGACTACACATTAAATGTGCTTATTTTTACCTCCAAGTGGTAATCATCGGCTACGAGCTTTTCAGAAAGAAGAAAAAAGAGCAAGAAAAGCGCGCAATCGAGGATATAGAGAGGGGTCACTCCAGGAATGATGTTCGGAACAGAATCCTGTCAAGATAAACGTATGCCTGAAGAATTGAACCTCAGCTTCATTTGCCCGATCCACAAAAAAGGAGACCATCTCAACTGCGCCTACTACAGAGGCATAAGTCTCCTCAACATCGCCTACAAGATGCTATTTTCCATAATATGTGAACGCTGGAAATCCCAAAAAGTTCAAATCGGTACCCACCACCTATTTATCGATTTCAAAGCCGCTACGACTGCATTTATAGAGTCGAACTATATAGAGTTTTGGTATACTACCCAAACTCGTGCGTCTGTGTAGGATGATGATGGAGAATTCTCGCTCCTCCATCAGGGTCGAAAACTACCTCACCGAAACATTCGATACCAAAAAAGACAAGGCGATGCACTGTCATGTGACTTCTTTAACATCATTCTTGGGAACATTCTGCTAAACTCCCCAGCCAGCACCAGAGTCACAATCTTTCATAAATCGGTGCAAATACTGGAATATGCCGACAATATTGACATTATTGATCGTACTCAACGTGATGTCATAGCCACGTTTGCTAGTGTAGAGCAGGAAGCAAGTACCAAGTAAGACCAAGTATTAGCTGTCAACACGACAGGACACGCAAATCGACTAATTGGACAGAACGTCACCATTGACAGATTTAACTTTAAGATAGGACGGGACTTCATCTACCCCGGATCCGCTATTAACTCTGACAACAACATCTCGTCATAAATTAAACGAAGAATTACTCTTGCCAACCGCTGTTTCTTCGGGCTAAGATGGCTCACTCGAACTACTAAGAAGACCCTATATAAGGCCCGGGTCATCCTAGTCCTGCTCTACGGCGCTGAAGCATGGACCGTATCAAAAGTGGATAAACAAATCCTATACAAGCTGTGCAGCGACATACCCCTTGTCAAAAAACTCCTTATTGGACGTTTAAGATGGCTGGGATATGTACAGCGAATGGACACCCATACTCCGACTCGCAGAGTCTTCGATACACAGCCAGATATCGGTCGGTTGCAGTAGAGGAAGACCTCGAGTTGACCAACTTGAAGTTCGCAACTTGATTGGCTGTGTTTAGAGGTATACGCAGAATCTGGAGTTAAAGGATGCAACATTAAAGTATAAATATTGGCAGGAGGTATGGCTAATCTTCTGCAGAAGACGTTTTTGGAGTAAATTTCTCATCGCTTACAAGAATTTGATCTTTCTGCGACTTTAACTTTTTGTCAGAACTAAGTCGGAACATTTTTAGCGACTACTAAATCATCAAATTTGCATCGCGACAAACTCAGATTTTGGTCTGGCAGAATCTGACGAAGTTGAAAAAAGTTATCGACTTCCTGCAGCAAGAAGGAGTAATTCGACAAAGTCAGTCTAGGTACATAAGCCCAGGAGTTATCGTCCGAAAGAAGAACGCAGAAATCAGAGTTTGTGTAATCTATATAGGAACATATTATACTGGTAGACTATTTGAGTATTTTTGCAAAATGCAACTGGAACTCAACGTGCCAATGGAGAGGTCGAAGGGATAAAAAAATGCTAACACCGTTAATTGCAATGATGTCGACTGATCCAGTGGGTACACATTGGGAACGCACACATTTGCACAGAATTTAAAGATAATCATCTAGATCTTTGGCCTAATCAATAAACATCCAGCTATGCGCCATAAACCTTTAAAAGGTTCTATAAACACAGATGTTCCTGTATTTTACCCACTTCACATCCATAAAATAATTCCGTTACAGCAATCTAGTCCCTGCAATTGACAATCAACCAAACAACGCTAACTTCGTGCTTAGAATCCATTTACCTCTAGCCCAAATATGAAGCTAATATCATAAACATTGCCACTAAATGAAATTAGTCCATTTCAATAAAATCTATGACCTGCACTCGAGACCATTTTCACACTCACACACACAATCCCCGATCATATATCGATTCATTATCCCGGTAAGCCGCGCAAAGGGTAATTACTTATAGCAAAACCTTTTAGCGGCAATTTCCCCAGTCCCCGGATAATTTCAAAAAGTGAAACTATCCACAAAGTGGAAAACCTCAGTTGAGATCATAAATTTTCAACCGGACATTTGGCATGCGATCGGCACATTTAGATGTCAAAAAACAAATACATCTATGCCAGGACGACGACGTTCTAAGATGCACATCTTGCATTACCGCATGCGATCATTTGAATCGACTTCCGTAATTACATTCGCGGAGCCATCTTGCCATTCCAAGTGACATACGTTGTCGATAGTGCGCCGTCTTATCTTTATGACTGCGATTCACAAGCGAGTGGACACGATGGGCATGCGATACGAAGCCGGTGCCACAAACAAGAGGTACAACAAGATTCTTATCGTGCATCAACATCGCAATAGCCGTCGACATTGGCCAGCGCTACTGGCGGAAGCATATTATGAAAATATGCTAAGAAGTCAACTTGGACCAGCCGAGCAGAAGGTGATGGGAAATTGTTGTCAACCACTCAGGTTGATTGCCACAGGTGCTAAGGCAGCGGTTCCAACCCATGGCTTAACAACGAAATGGTATCACATAAAATTGTAAGAAAGTTTCACGCGATAACCTAGAAAATCCCTGAGGATCTCCCGCACTAAACACATCACGGAACCTGATGTGGTGTCCCAAACGTAGCCTGGGATAAAAACGTACAAACACCACCTTTATATGGGAGGAAAATGAAACCTCTCTTGGGGCTGGGAGAAGCAAGGGAAAACCATTCAGAGACTTTGATCACTTTTGCAATCGGATAGTAGCTTCGTAGGTATAGATAAAATCAGCTAACATCGGAGGACAGAGAGTTTGAGATTCTGGACGATCAACTATAATCAGCAATCTCCAAGGAGGCGAACATCGCTTTCTCATGATTAAGGAATTTTCACTCGCAGCCAAAAGGCGACTGAAGGTGGTCAAAGATTATAAATGGTTTTCGGGTACAGCAGAGGACCGTTTTGGGGAATTTTCACTTGGTGTATAGTAGGTCATTTTATTAACAAAAAAAAATTAAATAGGCGTCCTGGTAGTAAAGGTCACTATGTCGTTAAATGATAAATGTGAGAAGCGGGCAGAAATCGAAATTTCGCGCTGGTTTGGATTGGAATCCCACATTCAGATGGTCTAAGCTATGTACACGCCCTTGGTAGCTGATACTGTTTTATCGCTTTCGTTTTGAAATAGGTCGCCGCATAACGACACAGTTTCGCGATGGTCAGTGCAATGAACTGCCGCGCAGAAGGTCCGGATTCGAATCCCATCCGTAGCAACACCTAAATGGCTTTTCAATTACCATCCTCTCGCCACCGTGCAAAAAATACACACGCACACATGAGTGGTTGTAAGGAAAAGCTAGGCCCTGGGTAGTACCGAGCCTTCTGCGTCAAAATTTGTATTTTTGCGTACAAAAATTAAGGCCCATGACGTATGCAAGAAGACCGCGTACTGCTTCGACCATCTTCGGCTAGAAAAATTGGTGTACATTCACATAACATGTCATAGCCATCTTAACGCGAAGTTCTTTTAAAAGGTTTATTTTGCTGCACAGCTCGTAAAGCTCATCTGTAAATCTTCCCTTTCATAGACTGTCAATGCATGCGGTTCTGAAGATTGTTCGACATTATTCACGCTTATTTTCAATATTGATCCGAATGATGTCGTATATGGCTATGGCTAAAGCTGGAAAGTACCTAAAATCCCTTGAAGAGCTATTGCAAATTGGTCCCTCCATACAGAGAAAAAAATGTAATGGTCCTTTTCAGCAGGAAGTACAAAGTCCCGAACATTGTTCACAAAAGCTCAATGGCGTCAGTCTCAAATGTTAGAATCAATCAAGAAACTTGAACAAGATATTGAAATGAAGGTACGCATACAAAAAGTCACCGCAGCCCTTCACCCATATCAATCAGCAATCCGACAGAAATGGGATTGGCTGCATTTTAGCTTTTCGTGGCCTTCAATAGCCTCATAATCTTATACGGTAGCCAGTAGCCTTAAACCGCCTCTTTTTGGGAAATATTCAAAGCATTGTCGAGCTCTAAGAACCTAACCTGTGCCCCCAACCAGCACGGTTCTCAATTTATGCGAGTCCGTAGCTAACTACCTCCAGTTGCGCGCTTTAAGTTGGTTGAGATCGTTTTCTACAAGGTGGGCCCAAAAAAGCCATCCGTGTTGTTTGGCTCTCGGAATATCGGCTGTGGATCGCGCAGTGTGTGCCGTTGCTCCGTCCTATTGGAACCACATGTCCTCCAGTCCTAATTCGCCAATTGCGGCAGAAAAACTCGGTTAACATGGCCCTATAGCGCGCTTGTCGTTTGACCAGTGGCGTTCTCGAAAACAAATGGCCCGATGACTCCTCCACCGTGAACAGCGCACCATGCAGTAACTTTGAGCGGGTGTAATGGCTTCTCGTGCATCACTCGTGGATTTTCGGCGCCCCAGAAGCGATAGTTGGACTTTGTACGAGAACATGCGCAAGTCAAAATTGCCTTAGAGACGACCGGCTGATGGCTAATTGCGAGGTACGGCGTATAGTCGATGTTTCCGACCACAGCTTGAAGTCCTCGGCCACAGCGGCGATATTCTCGGCACAACGGGCGCTCCGGGGCCGGCCACTCTTGGCAACGGCGCAGTATTTGCGTAGTTGGTGTCGGACGGCCGAGGAATCGGCGACGGAATTCGCGGTGCGCCAACACTGCAGACGAATTGTAATGCAAAAAATAGACACGATTATTACGCGTTCTTAGGGAATGTATCGCTCCATTCCTTGTTCACTTGTATTCTCCATCTGTCTAGTCCACAAATGTCAAAACAGATTTGAGATTGGCGGCCATTTGCAAAAATAAGAGCATCTTCCAATAGGGTGATCTCTTTTGTCCCACCTTATATTTGTGCGACCCACTTAAGGCGAAATATTCCTCTACGGCGTCTGACGTCTGGGTGGGAATCGAAGATCCTGCGAGCCAAAGTGTTGGTGTCCAATCGCTCTACATGTCCTAGCCATCTTACACGCCCAATGTGAAGCTTTTCGACCAGGCCTACGTCACTGCACAGCTTGTTCTTGGTTGAATCTTTGCCTACATAGCCTGTTAGTTAGCTGGTTTGTACTAGAGAGCTGCATGAATGCACTCAAAACGGCTTTTGAGTGATTCACGGCGAAAACGAATGAGTTGGTTTGCCCCATTCTCGATTATGAATTGAATGAATGTGAATGTTGGCATCAGTGAGACATTCATACCATTCAAACGAAAACGAAACGAATTGAATGAATGTAAATATGAGTGAAATGAATTGGAATGCAACGAAGAACGCGTTTGTATATATTCTGGTAGCTCAGTGTAAATTAACAGATTTATCGTATTCTCGTATACAATTAAGCATGTAATCTATCGTTGGAGATATGATATATTTAATAGCTTATACAATACTCAAAGGAACTTCGGGAATACATTTTTTTATATAATTAAATTTTAAGGAAACGTTTTTTCTCTATAACACACTTTCTTAAAATCAAAACGCTGTTTTCACGGCGTCAAATTCACGTAAAACAAATGCAAATAAATTATTTTGCTATTGCAACAAAGGAACACACTGATTACACTAAATTGTTGTTTGCTTTACCTTGTCCTCTCTTGAAAACTCATTCATTCAAACCGATCGCCACATTCACTCACATTCATTCATTTAGCTTTGAATGTTCAAAACATTCATACACTCCTCACTCAAAATATGATGTACTCACTATTCATTGTATATTGTACATGAATGTTCGGGTATAATTCATGAGTATACTGAGTGCCGAAATATTTGAGTGCATTCATGCAGCTCTCTAGTTTGTACTGCCTGGCAGCGGGAGATTGTTCGTCATTGCATTCTATCCTCACCTTTGACTCAACTACGAGTTTTCCTTGTTAATATCACTGAATTCTATTCGAGGCTCTTTTAAAGGGGATATGCCGTCAGGGTAACTTCCTTACCACGTGAAAAATAGCTCATTATGAGAGACACAACAGCCACGGTGACAGATCCACTTAAATATCAATCAGACCCGGAACGTCAACGGAAACGACTTACGAGTATGCTTCTCAAAAACTTGAATCTGCCCTCGCGCGCTACAAGGCAGACAGGGCGATCTAGGGAATACGTTGGACAGGATCAGGAATACGCAAAAGAAAAACACGCGACATTTATTACAGCTGCCACCCAAAAATCGACTTTAAGCCAGTTAGTGATCGCTTGGCTGTGATCCCCATCAGTGCTACATTTTGCAGCATCAGCCTTATACATGCGTGCACACGCCCCTACAGATGAGACTGAAGACCCTATCAAGGAGGAATTTGACGACCTACTGGGCGGAGCCTATGCAACCTGTCCGTACTAGGAGACTTCAAAAATCGGGATAGAAAACATATTCGGCGGGTTAGTTGGAAAGCACAGACACCACGAAACCACAACAGATAATGGCTTCCGAATAACAGGCTTCGCGGCAGCCTGTAATACTATAATCAGCAGCACTATGTTCCACTTCCTCAATATCGCGATTTGGGCGAACAGGGCTGTTCACCGTATACACGGTCTCGAAAATAGCGCCTATCGAATTCGCCATCTCCTGCGGATCTTCGATCGTGAAAAAACCGTCGTTCGAGTCAACACTTTCCGGCCTTATACCAACAGCCGTGAGTGCCTGTCTGTTCTCTGTCGTTTGGGAAATTCGGACACATGGAATGTCGTTATGATCTTTTCACCTGAATATTTTATTTATTTGCGCGAACATATTCGGGCTACTGGTTTTGATTGCCTGAATTTTCTTGCCCCAGTACAAACTTACAGATTTTCTGTAACTCTCCGAGATGACCTGTTTAAGGTTTTTGATCAGTGACTTCAATGTCCGAATTCTCCGGGTCTTGTCTGTCAGTAAATTGTCTACGCAGCTGTTTAAGCCTCGAGACCAGTCTGCTTTTGTGTTTGTGGAGTGCATCGATTGTTGGCGTTCGATACCTCTCCGTCTGGTCGTCAGAACTAGTTCCCTTAGGGATAGCTCGATCTATTGAACTTGTGATGACCGCATTCATTTTGAATTAATTTTGGTCAATTTCGTCGTTTGTATGGTTTCTGTTTGTCGGAGGGTAAATTTCGCTCAAACGTAATTCTCGCTTTACAACTCTGGTGAAGAGCGGCCAGTTCGTCCTTCGATAGTCAAAAGAACGCACTTGGTTGAACTCCTCCAGTTGAGTTTGCTCGTTTGGGATCCTGAATACGGCATCCATTCCGAGGTGGTCACTGTCATCGTAATCGAATGCTCGCATGATTTTTTTCTTGCGACGTACCAGATGATAATTAAACGTCTCAAAGTCAATGTTCAAAGTCCCATATTTTCTTTTTTTGTAATCCTGTCCTTATGCATTGTATTTCATGAAATCCGTTCATATTTGTCCATTTCCGAGGGGTGGTCTCAAGTTTTTTGAGGCTTACAACATCGTTTTTCTTGCTTGTTCCAATTATAGTTGTCATTTGACAGGATCCGTAAAACGAGGCTGTTGTCGTTCATAAGAATATATTTTTTTTTCAGAGATTATCCGATTAACTAAAGAAATCCGCAATCAATCTAGATAGAGAGTAATCCTGTATGCATAACCTAAGCCAACCGATAAGGCAAAATCTATTACAATATTACTTTATGGGTGTCATAAGTCAAATTTAATGATGTTAACCTATCCTATAAGCATAAGAGTAGCGATCCGTATTGCTACCTTTAGATGACAGATCATATTGCATGTTCATTTAATTCTTTAGTTATCCAACTTTTAAAAATATCCACCATTAGCAATCTACATTCAAAGATTGCAGATACTATACACTTTAAATCGGCTAAGTAGGTGTTAACCCAGTACGGCAGTTCATCTTTGGAAACTCGTCCCCATGCACTCATTTTCACTCGCTCTTATCAGCATCCAAAGATCAACTTTTTCTCGGATTTCGTAGTCTCTGAACGCACCCCACTTATTTGGATATGCCTAATTAATTATTTTCACTCATTTTACCGTTCGATATCGAATGGCATAAGCGTTTGACATTTGTCCGCATGCTATTGGCTCGCATATGGACAAAAATGTTTCACCAAACATGCCAGTGGACATAAAACTCCATTCGGCAAGATACTAATGACAGCAATCCGAATCAGATAATACGCAGAAAGAATTTTATCTTAGATTAATGCCATCGCGTAACAGCGCGCCACGCAGCCATCGTAACATTGCAACGAGCGTGCACGGAATTTACGCCTCTCACCTATAGCCGGTGTGCGGCACAAAAAGTCATGGCGCTCCGTGCGGGAACTTCCCTCCCGGGCATTTATCTCTGCGACACGATAGAGCGTTGCTTAGCTAGGTGCGCTGCAGGATATTTATTGAATTTAATTATAAAATCACCTCCTAACTTGGAATTATTCATTTTGACCCTTTCTGCAGCGATTAAGTAGGCATATCCGTACCTCTGCGCGCCAATACAATAAACAAACTGATCGACGATATCGCGCTGATGCACAGTGGCTCAGAGGTTGCTTCTTTCTCCGCCCACAGTCTAATTCACATACTTAGCGGAATTAATTTCAATAATAACGTTTTTTTTATTCCTCTGTTTGCCGGAGGAACCCCACATCGGGTCAGGAACATCGAAGAGGAGAATCCCGAATTAGATTTCAGATAGATCGTAAATTCCACCACCCGAACTGATCTTCACATTCCCGAGACTGGCGCGCGATAGTGTGTGGTCACAGAGATAGTGCTGGTCGTAACTGTGCGGTGGCTTCCTGGCTTGTGGTTCTTCTTCTTGGTTTTGGCCATCGTGGGGCATAAATATCCACGATTCTAAAGAAATGCGTCTTGGTGATCCTCGAATAGCATTGCGGGCTGAAGGCAAGCGTGGCAATAATCGCATCCTCAGAATCGACTACTGGGTGTATATTTATTTTTCGGCACAACCAACGCTGGCCTTAGATACCATCAGGTAAGGAATCAACATCGCTTAATCTTATTGCTTGATAAGGGGAAAAAAGCGCACGAACTACGTGTGCTTGATGAGGTCTTGGATGATGGTGGTAGGCGAAACCCATGCGATCTAAGATTCTGATGGTCCCGACTCGGGCGAGAGCGAGAGATATTCATGGCAATTTGCGTGCTACTCCTATTGATCCTTGCGGTGAACACTAGGTAATCGCGTTGTCGGCACTGCGGAAGAAATATGTTTTAATTTACTGTTCCGTGGTAATTATTCGGAAAGACGAGGTATAAGGACCATAGGAAGCAAGCTCACCTATAGGAAACTAAACTAATAGGGGCCATGTAACGAGTTATGCAACGACTTGTGCAACATTGTGTTCAACAGGTGAATTGGTGTTAAAGACCTGGAAGATCGTGTTCTTGAATGCGGTCTTATCTGGACGTAATTCTGAGAATAGAAATGGAGTTTCATTAGCTGAGCTGTGTCGTGGTAGTAATTAATAAATTAAAGCAGAGCGGAATAATTGATGACGCGATTAGATAACTTTGTCGGCTTAGAGAATATGTTGAATTGCTGTGTGGTTACTTTTGGTCCATCAACAGTCATAATGGATCGGCATTGTTCAATATTCACCCTGGGATAAATGTTTCTCTTCTCGTCGTGGAGTTGATGTTGACTTCTTAAATATGTATGTTCCAGTTAGCAAATACTACTTTGAAATTGAGCAAACAAATTAGAAGCAGCTCTGCCTAGTAAAGCTGTGATATTGCAAAACTCTGATGCCATACGTGTTTTAAAACATTAGGCAGGCATTAATACTTGGGTGCTTAGATACTAGGATTATATGTCATAGAGTGTACAACCTCCATTATCCAATCGTTTCAAAAAAATATTTTGTTGTCAGTCATCCCAAAAAATCTATTTTTTGACCAATTAACCGCTTCTGGTTTCTCCAACCACGATCCTATAAAGCAATAAAAAAAATTTGTTTGCCAGTGTAATGAAGCTTATATGCGTTGGAAGCGCTTTCGTCTCGAAGGGAATTACGGAACAAGGTTTTTCGTGAAATATTTGAATCAAAAAAACACCTTTACTCTTTACGACTTAACGTTTGGAACAACATTAAAGAAATCGGAATTGGAAAACAGGAAAATATTCAAGATTTTACTTTTGATTGCATCTGTGTCCACTACCGACCCCACTGACCCATCGACCATGTGCTAATCGATGCGAGGCACTCATCCAACATCCTCGACGTGCACACATTCCGAGGGGCAAACGTCGACTCCGACCATTTTCTTGTCGCGGCTAAATTCAGAGCTCGATTATTCAACGAGAAGAAGCTGCGAACTTCCCAGAAGAAAAAAATTCGACGTTGGACGCCTTAGCACACCTGGAGTAGCCAGAGCTACAGCGAGCGCCTGAGTATGAAACTCTCCTCTGTACACTCACCTAGTTTCACCACCTAGCATAAAAGAAGTTGGCCTAGCTATACAAAAGCTAAAGTATAACAAATCCGCAGGCTCTGATGGCTTACCAGCGGAGTTTTTAAATACGGTGGTGATATATTGGTAGGGAGCATGCACCGAATCATCAACCAAGTATGGGTGGAAGAAAACATGCCCGATGACTGGACTATCAGCTTCATATGCCCCATCTTCAAAAAAGGCGATCCTATGTCTTGCAAGAACTATCGAGGCATATCCCTGCTTAACGTCGCATACAAGATCCTATCCAACGTACTGTGTGAACGTCTAAAACCGTTCTAAAACTAATCGGCACGTACCAGTGTCGCTTCCGGCCCGGCAGATCAACTATATTTTCACACTGAGGCAAATCCTAGAAAAGTCCAACGAATTTCAAGTCGAAACTCACCACCTATTCGACTTCAAAGCCGCGTATGATAGCATACATTGTCAGGAGCTCTATATGACGATGGCCAAATTCGGAACCCTGGCAAAACTGATTCAGCTGTGTCGAGTGACCCTGGAAAACACGCGCTGCAACGTGCAGCTTGGAAGTAGCGCCTCCGAACTATTCCAAACATGCACCGGATTTCTGCAAGGAGATGCGCTTTCATGTGACTTCTTCAATCTCGTACTGGAGCAGATAGTGCGCAGGGCAGGTGTCACAAATAAGCATCGAGGTAGTTTAGGAGTTCAACTACCTCGGAGTAAACATAAACACCACGAATGGCACCCTAGTGGAGATCCGAATTACCCTAGGAAACCGTTGCTACTTCGGTTTGGCGTAACATCTGGTTTCAAAAATCCTAACTCGAGGGACGAAATGTGTGTTCTACAAAACCCTTATCCTGCCAGTTCTGCTTTATGGCGCCGAGGGCTGGACGATAAGCAAGAAGGGAGAGCCGATACTTGGCTACTTCGAAAGATAAATACTTCAGCGGATTTTTGGTCCTGTTTGCGAGGAGGGTGAATGGAGGAGAAGATACAACCGCGAACTCTATGAGCTGTACTAAGATGTGGATGTAGTCCAAAAGGCCAAAACACGTCGTCTACATTGGCTCGGCCACATCGAGCGAATGGACAATAATGCTCCAGCTAAGAGGATCTTCGAATCCCAGCCCCCAGGTTCGAGAAAGCAAGGAAGACCGAACCTCCGTTTCAAAGACCAAGCCATCGCGGATGCCAGAGCGTTTGGTGTAGACAACTGGAAGCAGCGAGCCTGGAATCGTAGACGATGGAACGCTGCAGTGTCTCAGGCAGAGACTCTTCACGGGTCGGGAGCCCGATAAGTAGTAAGTAAGTAATATGGAAGTTGTCAAAAATTATTCCTTCTAAAAAGGCAGTAAGGATGAGTACAGGCCAATCGAAATTTTTTTATTTCTTTCGAAAATCTTAGAGAAGATAATGAACGATTGAGGTTGGTTTCTAATTGTGGCGTCATTTATGCAGAGGGGTTCCTCTGATGCGTCCAACGTTGGCTTGAAATCAAAGACTCTGCGAGCCGAAGTATTGGGGTCCATTTATTCTACATGTTCTAGCCATCTTAAACTTCTGATCCATTCTATGCAGCTCTGAAGTTCCTGGTTAAATCTTTTCCTGCATACCATGCCAACGCAACAGAAGATTTTTCGAAGAATTTTTCAATTGACAATAGCAACACGCGCGTCGTAAAGCAGGACTAAGATGATCTAAGGCCCTGATCATGATAGGATCTCCTTAGTAGTTCAAGTGAGGGCTTTATTACTGAGTTTCCTTCTTAGTCCGAAGAAACAGTGGTTGGCAAGAGTAATGCGTAATTTGATTTCTGACGAGATGTTGTTGACAGAGTTCATACAGGAGCCGAGATAGACAAAGTCGATGGCTACGTTCTTTCCAATTTGGCAATGTTGTGTGTCTTCTCTTGTTGACAGCGAATAGTTGTTCTTCCCCTCATTTACTGTTAAATTTGACCCTTCTTGACCCTTCGTCGTCTTCCTGCACTGACGGACGGCTACTTTGAAAGAAATGGGTATCGATTTGGACTACTCGGTCTTTTTTCAATGATCTGCCGACTTTCCTGGCCTAAAACCTCACTGAATAAAAATGACCGATGTGGTTGTTGGTAAACGTTTTCAGGCGTTCACATATTACGGCAAACAGGATCTTGTAGGCGATGTTGAGAAGACTTATGAGCAGTTCATAGGGTCGCCCTTTTTGTCGATCGGGCAAACGAAGGTGAGGATCCATTCTTCAGGCATACTTTCATCCGACCAAATGTTGCTTATGAGATGGTGAATGTTACTTATCAAATCAGTTTCGCAGGCTTTATACAGCTGGGCGGGCAAGTAGAAATTTCCGGCAGCCTTGTTAAGCTTAAGTTAGTATATCGCTATCCTCACTTTACTTAGGTCGGGTGGTTGGCAGTTTTCGCTGTCGCTGTAGCCAATATTGAATGGTTCGTTCTGCCTGGCAACGGTATATTGTTCGTCAACTTATGCGAACATCTTTCCTGGAGTGGCACCTCTCTTTTCTTTCTGAAAAGCCAGTGTTCTTCCCTTCTTCTTTGCCAAAAGAGCTAAAAGGCAGCTCTCGTCTTCACCTGCAGCTTAGCCTTGTAGGCCTCGTTCTCGGTCTCTTGCGATTAATTTTTTTTACAGTATTTCTGATTTGTTGTGGCGTGGTGGATATTCGCATTATTACCTTGGCTGCAACAAGGTAGTCCGAGTCGATATTAGCCCCTCCAGATGTTCGGACATCAAAAATACTCGATGCGTGTCCCTTGTCTATAGCAATGTGATGAATTTGATTGACCGTTCGTTGATCAGGAGACCGCCATGTCCAATTATGAAGACCGTGGTGAAGAAATTGGGTGCTTGCTATATTGGCGTTTTGTTTCGCTGCGAACTAATTAGCCTTAGTCCATTGCCATACGTGTTGTAGTTTAGGCTGTGATTTCCGACAATACGGCAAAAGATACCTTCTCCTCCTACCTTTGCGTTAAAATCTCCCAGCACGATTTTAACATCGTACTTCGGTAGTCGCTCATAACTTTTTTCAAGGAGTTCGTAGAAGCTGTCTTTCGCTAAATCGTATATAAGACTTATGTTGGCGAATTTTATCTTATTATATGTTTAATGTTGTTTACTATAAATCCACATTGGAATAATCGCTAATTCGGATCACTATGACAGGGATCGTAACTTTATGTCAAGCTAATTTCTTTGTATTTCCTGGATAGTTTTAATGTCTACTGTCTCAGTTATTTCCTTGCTTGCACCCTTTTCTGTAAAGGATTCTTACATATCGGGTGCAAACACAAACGCTGTCCTTTTACTACAACTACTTCAACACTTGTGTCTGCCATTAGTGGCCGTTTACGCAAGCTTGGTCATAAGAACTAACATGCGATATTCTTAGCCTGTCCTTGCACAGGAAACCTGAACCATGAAAGTAAGGACGGCACTTTCATCTGAGTTAGAAGTCTGCTGGATAGAACGGTCTTCTTACGATGGTCTTTAACCCGACCGGTGGGAATGTCTTATTAGAGCAATTAACAAACTTATTATTAAAATTAGTCGGGTAGAAGTGTAACTGGAGAATGGAACCTCTGTATCGATTTTCAGACTTTTGAAGAAGGAGTCACGATTGAAATACTGCATCAGAAACCCAATTAAATTTCTAAGTGTGGTTTTAGGTTCGTTGCGTTAAGGGAGCGCAACTGAATGCAACTAAAGACTGCACTTTCTAACGTTATCTGGAAGTGTAGTGTAGACCCATGGATGGCACTACTTTCTTTGCAGACATGATTCAAAGTGGGCACAGTTATAGTGAAACAAACATTTTGAATAGACCTTTGAACCATTATTGTCCAAACATCTGTTTTTTTGACTACAATTAGAACAAATCAAGGTTTAAAATCCTGGCTTCCTTGCCAACTTTCGACTTTCACAGCCCAAGGAGCTTTCATCCACGACAGAAAGCCTATAATCAGTTTGATAGTGGTATTATATTGTGCTCCAAAACACCGCAACTGATTGTTAGAAAAATATTTGCAATACCTATACGAACTCCTCTCAATCCAAACACGTAAAGTTCAATTACATAAGACCCATCCCATCTACTCCTCAGGAACATCCATATCATCATCATCAAGCTACGTTGCCAGCTAAAAGTCATAATAAATTTATCTCCCATAATAGCCATGCATTCAGGCACCGATTGCACAGAGGGTCTCATTAAACTCGAAGACGAAGCACATATCCTCCTTCCTCATCCTCCGCAATATCAACACTCAGCAGCTCCTGCGCACTAATAAAGAGACCACAATCAAAAGGCGCACACACGTTTGTCTTGTCGTACTATGGATGCGGTGTTCTCTACTCCTTTCCGCATGGCTCGGTCTATCTAAATTAATAATTCCAAACACCTAGCATGCTGATTGAATCTCTATATACGCTCGCAGTGCATCGGAATGGAAGCGCCCTGCCCATAGATAGCTGGCCCAACATCGCCGCGTCTTGAGAAGTCTGTGCCGAAGATACTTCTCTAGTTGCACTGATTCTTAATTGGATATTTATCAAACGCGCGGTATCGAGCGCATAATCTCGGCGCAAAAGCGTTGCTGATCAATGGACGTGGTGTAAAATTTATTGCTCCTGTCATGTCTGCATGTGCGCGAAGGCGGCAATGATGTCAGGTCCCGGTTTGGAACTCTTAAAGGTATCCAATTGGGATCGGGAAACTAATTGAAACAAATGATGGAGCTGAATGTTTGAATAAGGGATAAGGCTGGGTATACATTCATAAATCTTGCGACGACTCCTTTCGTTTTCCCTTTTGGTGGAGGACATCTGTCTCAGGAGCAGGAGTTTCTATCAAAGGCGGCTCGTAAACCAATGGACATTCTCCAAATCGTATCTTCTAGATAAGGAGCCGAAGATGACATGCATGTCATGGGCGAACAATTTTATTGAAAGCATACCGCCCGGGCGTGCTTCTGCGCGGTGAATACAGAGTCCTGTTCGCGTATGACGCATGAGTCATAATCTCAGAAGGCGGTAATAAAATACTCCTTTTCATACACAGAGACAACTCAATGGTTATTATTTTATGGTGCGCCTAATGTGGGTTGTCATCTTTTCGCAGGAGTTACGTTTACGTTGGTACCTGTCCACGGTACAGATGGCTGATATGAGTCGTGCGCATGCGTGCACGTCTGTTGATCACCATGTGTGATGTAGAGATGGCGCATTCGGCGGTCTTTCATGTTATCGGGAGTGTAATTGCAATTGGCGAGCAATTTATGATGAATGCGAGTTGGAGAAAGAGAAATGTGGAAAGTGGACTGCGCGTGTGGGTGGAATGGATTCCAAGATCTGGGTCATATTCAGGAATGGCGACACAGAGCAGTGGGTCAATAATCTAGATACAGCGGCACTCGTGTGGAGAATGTCTTACGAACCAAATGGGAATTCGGAGGTATTTAGATGTTCCTGGATTTATGGGTTTCAACTTTCAAGTCTCAAAGATGTCGGAAGGTCATTTTCAATTTATTTATTTATTTACATACACAACCCCCGTTTCGAACTTAGTTCTAACATTACACCCAGACACCATCAAGATCACTTTTAAATACTCATTCCAATCTTAAGGGCCACACAAGGATGCATCCCCTACTTTACAACTTAGCAGTTCTAGACAGCTCCATATCCACGGATGGATTATTGACAAACTTCCTAACAATATCGAACTTTGGATGGTTCTTATCCTGCATCAGGCTGAAGATGACACTTTCACTTGTTGTGATGATGCATCCCAATTGTCGCAGACGTTCCAATGCCAAATCACGATCTTGCGTCATTCGGGAACAACTGCAATCGGCAACGATATAAACCTTGTAATTGCTTTCGATCAAATCAATTGCTGTCTGCTCGACGCAAATGTGCGACTAGGAGAAGAAAAAACGTAGAAAGCCTCCAAATAATCGTCATTATTCCACCTACCTCAATACCAAAGAGAACAACATCATCTGGTTTCAATTCCTTGATTTTCGTTTCAAACTGTGACACAACCATGCTAAACTTGGTCTTTGGGATAACACCGACAGCATGAGCAATGTCCAACTCCTTGACAGTCCTGCCCAACTTCTCCGGATAGTGTTCGGTGACGATAAGAGGAACTTCAAGTGCTTTTCCAGCTTGGACCTGAAGATATAGAATTCGTTGGTTGGTGTATTCGATGCAAGTGTTGAAAGCTTTAAAAAGCTCTATAAATTTCTTATCGGAAATACTCACCAATTTGGTGGCATTTTTCACCATGTTATCAAAAAGTGCCATTCCGGGGCGAAATTTATCTTGGACATCGCACAACAAAAACAATGTTTTCTTTGGATTCAATTTGCTGAGGCGTTTGATTTGATTGGCCATTGTGTAAATGCAAATAACTTAAATAGTTAAGAATGTAAATAAATACCGAGGAAGGTAACAGATGACTTTGCGAACTGGAAAAGAAGTGTCAGTGTCACTGTCAATTTTCAATTACCTTTGGACCGGTTTATGGAATTACGTAAAATTGTTTCTTGTCCGATTGTTGGCTATGCTGATGGGTGTGTTCAGAGTCATAAATGTTTTTGTTATAGGTTACACCTAGTACGCAGATCGTGATAAATTGTATCTACTATATAAACAATTATTCTACGGGGATAAAATTTAGCGAGGCAATTTAACAACGCATTGTGCAGCTGTCAACAAACTTAATTTTTAATTTTTTAAATATGGATCTCGGAGTATTGTGCGATATACGAACAATATTATATTCTTACATTGATGGCGCTTTGATGCGTTTCTTTGGCAGACGCAAATATATGAAATCATCGTTACAATATAGCTTTGCGCAACGCCAGGCAACCATTAAATGAAAAGCATATAGTCTTAACGTTACATTGATGTAAAGCGCCGTGGGTCAATGCGAAGGTAAGGCAAATTGTGAAATTGTCAAAATATTTGTTGCTGTTTTTTTTTTTTTGGTTTTAAGAGGAGATTTTATTCATTTTTGGCATTTTTGTAGCAGAAGTTGAAACCGATGAGCAAGTGAATATGTTCTAGCTATCATTGAAAACCCTAATTGGAATTTTTTTTTTTTGCTTCTTGTGGCTTTTTTATAAATTTAATCATTTTATTTTTATTAATTTATTTTAAAACAAGATTATCTTAAAATATTTTAATTTTTATTAAAGTCTTCGAAGAAAATTTCTTTATTTTTCCACTGATCAAGATTTATTTTTCTGAAGTCATGTTTGTCGTTCCACTGAAATGAAAAAAATATATATATTTGGTTTGTTTTAAAATATTTAATATGACATTAACTGATGTATGTAGATGTATATGGCAATTTTTACACTCCTGTGTACAAATTTAGCGAGCATTTTGCATCGATTCGGATAATTCAATTTAAGATTACACTCAGTGCGCGTAGCAATAGTGATGGTATATAAGCCTATCACGATAAATATAGACACACACTTCGATATTGCGGTACGTCGATCATAGCAATTATGAAAAAAGGGTAACATGATATTTAAACCGTCTTTATGATGCAAATTTACTGAGAAATGGTTAGTGAACATTTTTTGGACGTAGCTCTTTTTCAGCTAATATGTACTGATCTGGATTGTGTCCTCCGATTCGCAAAAACTTTTTTATGAGTGTTTTTTTTTTCTATTGAGAGCTTCTTTAAAATATTAAAAAAAATTCACACACATTATATGAGGGGAAAGAGGTTTTTGTTAAAGGCCAGTTGAACATTGTTATTTGAAGTCTAAACTCGGACCATTTACTTATTGCCGCGAATGTAGATTTTCCGACATCCAATATGCTACAATAACGTGAAAGAGACAAGACTGCAATTGCAAGAGATAGAATAGACCTTTGAATAATCAGTATCTATCAATATCCCGATTAATACCACACTGTAAGACTTAGAATCTAATCTTTTACCTAAATGTTAAATCTCAAAGGAGGAATACGTAATCCTGTACCATAAATGAACAAGTTGAGTCGCAGTCGCTGTTGAGGATATGAAAAATAACTATTCTGCTTTTTTTAAACGGTGATAACAATCAAGTAAAGAACTATTCAGTGTTGGTGACGACTGTTAAAACCGCCATCCACCTAACCTAAGTAAAAATAAGCCAGCAATAACTATCTAACAAATTTTAGTCTCAGCATAAAATTCATAGAAACGTTAATGCATCTCTTAAAATGTTTAATTAGATTTTGCAAATCAGGGTGGAATTTTAACTGTTAGTTTATTTTGACAGGATCACCACTTATTGTCCATCTGACCAAACAACTATACTAGATGTTATTGACTTTTTCATAACGAAAGGCATAATTGAAAAAAGTGTAAATTCAGAGACTATGTTGATGGTTTTATTAACTTGAGAACTCCACTTGTCATCAAAAAAAAAAAACGTGGACAAAACCTATGAAAATCAAGTAATTGATACTTAAAAATAAAAGAGTTCGTAAAAGTTGGCAAACGAAAAGATTTCCCGGCGATAAAACAATATTGAACTAACAACAGACTTTTAAAAAAGTTATATCGCAATCTTAAAATGATTCTCTAGCCAAATACAATGATGATCTAACAGCTGACAAGGTCACGGACTATTTCCTCTTAAAGATTCCAGAACTCCCATTGAAAATACCTGGTGGGAAATGGGTGAGCTATCCAAAAGAAAAGGCTAGACTCTTTTGCCATTATTTGTCAAATGTTTTCAAACCTTTTCTCCTCAAAATATATTTCACATCACTGGTAAATAGAAAAATTTATTGTTACACCTAAACAACGTAAGCTATATAAGAAGTTAAGAAGTTAGTTGTTGGAACTCTTGGAGAAACTCCTTCTTAAAAGTCTACACTAAATTATAGTTTAGAAAAACCTTAAAAACCCATTCATTTAAAATATTCGAAGATTCAGAAGAACCACCCCACATTAACTTTTTTGACATATATAAATGTCTGCATTTAAATTATAGTACCTTCCCAGAACGAAACCAACGCAACGTGGAGAATGAAATCTTTTGTCAATTACTAGTTGATTAGTTATGATAAAGAAGGTGTTTTTAGTGTGGTTAGTGTCCAATACTACTTTGGGTTTCAATCCTAACTATCTCTTCAGATTCTACACCTCTTAAAAAAAGGATATTCACGCATTACATGTTAAGATATCGATTAAAAATATAGTTTTCTTATTAATTTTGTCACAAATATGAAAGAAAACTTAACTGAAACGTACAATTTGTTTTCTAAGCTGAGACGTAATGTCTGCGAAGAAGACTACGTCGTAGTCGTAACCAATAAGTTTTCAATGATTAATATATTTTTCGATGTGACAGCTGTATTACACCTACTGATTTTTAGTAGAACTCGCGGAGATCCGTAAATGATGCGTGTATTGAGAACCATTTTTCCGTGATTCAAGTGGAAATATGCCAAAGATGAACACAATATTCGCTATTAAACTAATACCATGTTTATTTTCTATATCTTGATGGGAAATTTCCGCCGCCAATAGATTATTTCTCGAACCATAGGAATGGCTAAAACGAAAATGAATAATGATTTTTATACAAACACTAGCATTGGGTCATACAGATTTTGTATCACTCACATTGTTTTTTTTTTATTCCTTCGACTCATTGATGACTCATGGGCATCTTCATATTCCTTTCATTTTCTACCATTTGTAAAAGTGGCTCTATTCGTATGAAGAAATAGCTAAAAATTAAAATTACATCTATATATTAAAATAATGATTTATTCGCACAGCATTTCATTTAGAAATGCCATTATGTTTTCAATCAAAAACCATTTCAACTAATAAATTGCCCAATAGTAAAATACGCGTTTGCATTTTATTTTTGAACATAGTATTCTTATTTCAATTCTGTATAAATAAAACTCTTCCTTAATTCTTTAGCACTCTACATATTCTTTTTTTCCACATGTAAAGTCACTTTTCAAACTTTTTAACTCGTCAATCACAAACGAAATGTTTGTCTAACTTTCTACCTCTAATATTACTGTGATGTAACCTTAATAATGTGAATACAATTGTACCAACCGCTAGAAATAAAATTTCACCACGCTACGGACACAGCCATTTTTAGCCAGAAAGAGAGCGCACACAAGCCTACAAATGACACAGAGGTGTAATTCTACAGCCATCTTCTTCGCACGATTTTTCTTTTTCAACACACTAAATGGTGAAGTCTGCCACAACACCACGACGAACGACAGTCAAACGGTCTCCGTGTGAAAATTCGTTAAAATCGCCCCAAAATATCGCAAATTAAAACGAAAAAAATGTTGTAAAACCCCCAGCAAGTGTTTTCAATCGGATTGAGTGCACTTAGAACCCTCGGATTATCCAAGTGATCGCTATAATGCAATATTTTGGTGCTGTGTTCTTGTGACACCATAGTTCGACCTCTGCACGCACCAGCCACAACCATCCATCCATCCTCATCTCCATCACACAAGAGCTAGCTTAGCAGCAGCTGCTGCTGTGTGTGCGCGACAGCAACAACAAAACCCAAAAAGGAATTCAGTGCAACCCCCCCAATCAAGTGTTTTCCACCCAAAGAATATAATCCTTGTGCGTTGTGCATCGTGCAGAATTTCCACAAAATAGTGTTCGTGAAAATTCGTTATTTGTTTAAAAATTTCTTAAATAAAACGGAGAATTGTACTCTGTCTGTACCGTGCGCGTGTGTGTATGTGTGTGAGTGTGCATAAATAATAGTCCCCGTGTGAATAACGAGAAAAAGGAAAAAAAAAAAGCGAAACCAAGTATTTTCAGGTGTATATATGTGCTCAAGTGCTCGCGTGTGTGTGTAATGAGATGTAATTGGTTTTGTTACCCGTCGTTCGGAGTTGCCCTGAATTTTCCGCGAATGAAAATTATTTGGGCGCCGAAATTAATTGTTTTATATTAAAATTGAAAATCGCCAATGAGTCGACGACAATCCTTGGATCGACCAGGTGCGCAAAGTGTTTATTTATTTATTTCTCTTTATCATTTATTTTGGTTGTATTTCTCATATATTTTTACAAAAAAAATTTCAAAGTAGAAAGTGTCAGAAGGAAAAACTAAATGTAAAGAAATAAAATCTCAGCGAAAGAGAGACGCAAAGAGGAATCAAATGAGAAAAAATGTTCCTCTGCGCTGTGTGCTAAAAATAAACGCGTTTTAAAAACAACATCAAAATGTTTGTCTCGTTCATTCCAATATGCCAGCAGGTTGTCAAAATGCATTGATCTCTGTCAAAAATGAATATTTTGTCTTGTATATAGAATATTGTTTGCTTCGTCCCGCGCGCGATCTCTCTTTGTGCAGCAAAATAGTACTCTCTCTCTTGCTTTCGCGTGTGCGATTTGATTTTACGAAAAAAAAAAATGTTTTTTTGACAGCCTGACGGTTGTTGGCAACACTGAGTTTGTTGGAATGAAAAGAAAATCGTGGTGGATGAGAATTTTACTCAATGAAATTTGTTTTTAATTTTTTTCCCCTTGTTCTTACAAAAGGAAATGCAAAAAAAATAAATTGTTTTTTATGCCTGCGGATGGAACATTTTTTATTTGTTTCATAACAAAACGAAACTGTTAAGATATCGTAGTAGAAAGTGTCGCCATTTTCTTTTTATTTTTTTTTTCGATATTTTTCGTCTCTGATTTTTCTCCTTTTTATTCCTCTCTGGAATGGAAACAACAGAAGAAGTAAAAAATCACATGTATGTATGTATACTTTGTTTTTACCTGTTTTTTAAGCGGCGTTGCCTATTCTCTATATTTTGTTGCTGGACATCTTCGACACTTTGGATTTTTGATATTTTTATAGAGAATAAAAAAAAACGAATGAAGAACCGGCAACGGCGAATGTGGGATAAATGCAAGTAGCATTTGATGGGGATTCAATGGTTCGCAAGGAGTAACTTCGAGTTCGCACTCGAATGTGTACATAAACTGGAAGAGATAGTATGTAAACAAATCGTAAAAGTCTGGGAATTCGAAACAACTCTTGTCATGAAATGTTTTTGCTATTGTTAGGCGGAACTCAATCGGAATTTTTGAGGGAATTTTGACATTCAAAAGTAAAGTAAAGCATATATTAGTTCGGGATATCAGATCTTCGATTTTAAATCGACTACCTACAATCTTTAATTTTCTAAACCGCTGTATAAATTCATTTATGTTAGGGGCATTCATGCAACGTCGGAAAGTCGTCGTAAATGTTGTAAACACGGAAAATTTACGACGTGTTAAAAGAACTGTCAAATGGTAAATGTTTTGCAACAATATCGGAAATTAAACACACGAGTTGGGTGTGTAATCAGTAAACTTCTTAATCTTTTGAAGTGATATTGTGTCATTGATCCGTAATATTCAAAAATATGCGCTATAGCTATTATGGACATTATCAAAAATCAAAAGATCAAACTGAGATTAAATAAATTTGTTTACTACATAATTGTTGCAACATGTCTTACGATCGTTAAAAAAAACGTTCATAGTAAACATACAATTAGAAAACTTACCTACGACGTTGCATGAATACCCCTATTATGTTTTGACAGCAATAACATTTTTAACTATTGACATGTATATGACGCTATTGTGTTTGGTTCTTTTTACGTTACCCAAATGGACAAGTTACATTGAAAAATACAAACTGCCAATGGACAAGGAATTTTAAATAAAAAAAAATCAGTGTCAAACTGCAGCCTAAACATGTCGTAAAATTTGATTGTTATCGGACTTATGAATGTCATTTGAAAAAAATAAGCAATTATTATTAACAAAGTTAAAAAATGTAATTGAACATGTTTTGGAAGATTTGGTGTTTTAGATCTTTGCTATAGAAATTTTCAATACGAAATAAACATTCCTTAGCATTTTTAACCATTTTGTTATTTTGAGTTTATCAAAAGACCAAATAAGACCATCAGAAGCTAATTGGCATTCAGCTGATTAAATTCCATCTCTCAAACCTGTCGAACACTCGAAATGATTTGAAGAATAAATTAAATAGTATCAACAGTCAAGAAAAGCTTATCTAAGCCACAGCCTTTATACTATTTGGGCTATCAGTTTCTACATAACAATGACCCGACCTTGAGCATATCTCATTGCACACCGATTCGGATAGGTTTTCTAGTATTCCAACTGTTATTACTTTATTGAGTGCTCCTATATCTAGAAAGGAGGCAGTTATTGCAATATAGGGTTTCCAATGACCCTAGATCATTTCATAAAGATCTGTCGATCTGCCTTTGAGGTGTGCTTGCTGTAATGTGTCAAGAATCTGCTATAGGTACATAAAACATGAAAGGCGTGAAATCTTAAACTGAGTCATATTTTCATCTGACATCTTTTAATTTAAAAAATGCATCTTTCCTTTCAACAAAGGCTGTGTCAAGTTTGTTGAAATGCAGCTTCAGTCAGGAGTTGCTGTTTTTTTTAAGGTCTCCAACTGCCTTCAACCCGGTCATTGAAGAACTTTGATAGAACTTTGAAATGAAATAAAACAAAGATGATTTTTTTCAATTGACATGAAATTCACTTTATGCGAAAGATAATATTCTGGCATTAGAATTTAAATATGATTTCTGGCATATGACCGTGACGGCTCGCTCGGACATAGTCTAATCTGGAGGTCCAATTTTCGATGACTTTTTCCAATATTTGTGGCCGTGTATCGGCAATACCGCGGCTTATATTGTCCTCCAATTGGTCATTCTTTTCGGGCTTATCGGAGTAGACTACCGACTTCACATTTCCGCACAGATAAATCGCACGATCGTGGAGGCCAATTCACAATTCACCAAAAAGCGCTCACCGAACGTTTCCTTCAACAAATTAATTGTGGCACGGGCTGTGTGACATGTTGCGCCGTCTTGTTGAAACCACAGCTCCTGCACATCATGGCTCAATTGATGAACGAAAAAGTCGTTAATCATGGCTCCATAGCGGTCACCATTGACTGTTACGTTCTGGCCAGCATCATTTTTAAAGAAGTACTGACCAATTATTTAACCAAACCATAAAGTACACCAAACAGTCAGTTTTTGTGGATGTAACAGTGTCTCAACATACACTTGAGGATTATCACACTCCAAATACGGCAGTTTTGTTTATTGACGTATCCATTGAACCAAAAGTGACCTTCATCTCTAATTCGCTTATGAACATTGGGATCAGGTGATGCTGTGGCTTCAATTCTTGCACGAGTAGGATTTTGTTAGCACGCAAACCAAGATCTTTCCGCAAAATCTTCCATAAAGTGGATGGACACATATCCAATTCCTGTGCACGATGGCGAATAGACTGATTCGGGCCTTCCTCTACGCTACGCTCTACAGCAGCATGACTTCTTCTGTAGCTGTACCTGTACGACGTCTCTGGGGATGCGTATTATCATTTAGGGTAAACGTGGTGCGAAAACGTACCATGCTTAATCGAATCAAGTGCTCTGATGGACGATTATGTTGACCGTAAAATGGACGTAGTGCGCGATACGTATTTTGAGCAGAACCATGATTTTCGAAATAAATTTTCACAATTTTTAAGCGTTGTTCAGACGTCAGTCTATTCATGTTGAAATGCCAAACCAAACAAACTTTCCAGCCATCCAGATGTTGTTGCAAACCTGAAAAGATTAGAGAGAGGGATTTCGGATAAATCCGTGAGGTCATGGGAAACAAAGGTCCTTATATATGAGATGCATTTTTAGTTTGTGCTTTTTAACTAACTTATGTCCAGTAAATATCCCCACCAGTGTTTTTCAGATTTTCTGTTTCTTCTATGGAGTTTTTGTGTTCTTCTTTTGTTATACTCGGTCCACATCATCGTCTTGTATATTTCACAGGTGGGGATATTCAGTGTTTTTTCTGTCCCACCCGTGATTGGGGGTCACATACATACTTGGCATATCCTTTCCTCGATAGTTCATCAGCAATTTCATGACCCTGTATACCTCTGCGTCCGGGGACCCATCAGAGCTTAAAGTTATGTTGGACGCTAAGAACCTTCAGCTCCTCAAGACAAAGCTTTACAAGTGATATCATCTGGGAGTTGTCGCAGCATTGAGGTCGCTTTGGCTGCATCTGCTACTGCCAATATCTCCACCTGGAATACTATGCTGTGCTTATTGAGACAAAAAGTGCTGTTTAGCTTTAGTGTTTCGGAAAACACTTCTGCTGCAACGTCTACATCCATTTCAGAAACTTCAGAATAGATGGATATGGTTACAGTGTCCAGTTCGTTTCTCCCCCATTCCTCAATACTGGGAAAATGTAGAAAAATGGTCTTTGAAAGTCAAGGTAAGGCAGCATGTAGTCTCTCAGATCTTTTAACTTTTTGTTTGATCAGATTTTGTTACATTGTTACATCTTGTATCCTGACAAGCTTGTTAATATTAGCTGAGCTAATTTATCGCAATTGTAGGAAGGATAGGTGGATTCAAATAAATGTCTGTATAAAATTGAGATTTGTCAGGTAAGAGTTAGTGACAAGTACTCTCTTTTTTGTTTTATGTCAATATCCATTATTCATACAGTCCTCCATCAAACATTTTTTATAAACATAAACGTGCTCAGCTTATAAAAGTACGTAACGTAGGTATGTACGTCGTATGTAACTATGCGATCACTTTTAATACGTCCTGTGACTATGAGATTATGTGTTTATAGCGGAGCACTTGGAAGCATTAGAGGTAATTTTTCTTTTGATTTGTTATTATTATGCTATTAGAAGTCGCCTGCTCTCAACTATTATAGTTCTGTCATTCTACTAGGCATTTATAATCTTCTAATTTTACGGTAAACAGAGAGATGCGGCCCATTCATTTCTTATCGGATGAACCCATGGATTTGCATCCAGATTTGCAATTTTAAGATGTTAAATGTGACGCCTTGCTGGGGTGCTTAGTTTGAGTCAATGAGTCAGATTTTATGACAAGCTCTATTCATTGGAAAGACATTTCACTGATAAGCCCCACTATCCACCAGAATAACACTTACCATTGACACTGGACTGTCATATCGCTATATTAGCGATAATCAAATCCAACAACATGAATACTCTTCCAACTAACAATCCCAAAGTCAATTCAACTTGCAAAATTACACATTCGCTGATTAATAGAACCATTTGACAACACATTGACACACGTGCTGTGGTTTTTCTAAATTACATCAGCAAAGTGCACAATATCACTATTTATTCTAGATTAGCAAAAGCTCGCAAATGCCTCTAATTACGCAACAAATTGCATACCCAGTCAACAAAAAAAAATCACAAAATACTTTGCTGATTGTTAAGTAACAATCGGAAACAACATGCCATCTATTTGCACTTCACGTCAATCGATATTATCGATTCCATATCGTTCCAATCCATGCGTACTACTCGACACCAATTTATTCATATGCTGTGTACCGGTGGCCCGAAAAATTTCCAGTGATTAATCAAAATCGTATCACACGCTCAATTGCCAACTATTATTTTTATATATGCCTGCCTACCTCAACTCATCGCGCATTCATCGACATTATACATTCCAATTAAATAACAATAACTCAGGTCACACAATTCAGTGTCTACCGCTGGCTGACGTCTAATAATAGAGTGCTCGAGAAAAGTTCTCGACGATACGAGAATATCGCACGTACCTACCTCTAACAATACAATACACACTCCTTAGTTGTGGTGGCGCGCCTCCCCATTTTGTGAACTATAAAAAAACCGCTACGAGATACCTACCTGTGCATATTTATATGACATATGAGACGTCAAGCATAATAATCGTTCCCCCAAACCGGGGGCGATAGTGTCGGAATTACAGCGTTGGCGGTTATAAAACAATAATCGAGTGAACAATTTATTAAAAGCGAACAAAATAAGATCTTGACATCTAAAACGGAATAATTAAATTATTATAATTTATGCCGGCATCTATAACCCTGACCTACAGGCGATAAATCATGAAATTTATTGGTTTTGCTTTCTATTTGTAATTTGTCAGACACCCATCATGGATTTTTCCGTATGTAGTAGAGAAAAAAAATCAATCGTCAATCATCGGTGATTTTTGTCTCACCAAACTGACAATTAAATGGCAGAGAGCACTAATCTGGCAATAATCAAACACACCTTTGGTCAGTTGGTATTTGTAGTGTTGTTTCACTTGCACTTTATGCGGGTGGTTTAGTTGCCCACTTTGTAAAAGCCCCACGAAATGAAAACAATACTCGACTTGTGAGACTGAACTTTGGACAAGTGTTTGCTGTCGCGCTTATCTTTGATTATCTCTTATCACGTGATTGTCGGAGTGGAGCTGAAAATGTTTTCTCTCTTTGAGTTGTCAATTTTATTTCTTCTTTTTGGTTCCTGGAAGGTTTGACAGAATGGTAAATGACAAAAGTTAAATCGTATGTAGTTTTGGCGTTAACGTCTTCATTGACATTTATATTTTGTTAACAAACAAAATAAATGTATACCTATGCATTTTTTTTTGGATCTATTTCTTGACGTATAGCGGATGTCATCTATCTCTTTCATTTTTTTTGATGTAAATTCTGTGGCAACTCTCTCTTTTTATGCATAGAGATTTTTTTTTGCTTTATTTGGACGATGACGGCGGCATCAAAAAATTGATTAATTCTTTTTTTTTGGTCCGCTTGTTACTCGCTCTTCTCGCGCTGCAATAGGGAAAATGTAAATGTTTGTTGTTGTTTTTCTTTTCTGTGTTTTCGTTACACTTCTTCGTAATTCGCATGTCACAATACACACAGAGAAATAACCAGAACCACACACCATGGATTCAACATCAACTACCCTCGCGTATAAGAGGGATGAAGACGAACTTCAAATATGATTACCCTTTGCGCCGGATGCAGAGTTGCCATTAAATAAAAATAAAATGGGTAGTTTTGCACTTTGGACAATGGTGTGGAAGGTAGATGATATGACGCTTCATGTTTCACAGGGAGAATGGATTTTTTTCCTCGAAACTTGTTATGTTAATATTGAAATACCATCAAGAGATTTTACACGTTTTTAATTTGACAGGTGTTTCGCGTTTTTTATGAATATAAGCCTAGTACGTATGTTGCTTTCAATTTTATCCAGAATACAATAATCTGTGCAGAGATAACAAATTAGGAAACCAATTTAGCACACTCGAATAAATTCTTATTATCATTTGGATGAGTCAGATACAATGTAGTATAACAGTATTTAGTGTTATACTCGGCGAATGACAGCGACAGGTCGCTAGTTATTTATCTTTCGAAATTAATGTTGGACGTATTGTTTTAATTTATTAGAGGAAACATTTTTTTCGCGGTAATATATCTATTTTTTGGGGAAAATCGTGCTGATGCGACTAATTCAAATTATATTTCTTGAGTTCCGGCCAATGTATGCTATTTCTATGGCTTTGTTATGGTAATCTTATAAATAAAAAACTACCGTAAAAAGTATACTCTAAACTGTAATTAGAGGAAATAATTTGGACTTGCGTTGTATGCAAATACAAAAAAAAAACTTTTCGTATGATCAGTTGTGTTGTCTCGGTTTATAAGGGATTAACAACCGCTTTTATTAATATGCTCATTGAATAGGCTAGTTTAGAATTTGACAGCATTTAAAATGTAAAAAAATAGCGAGCATTTATCTACAATTTGGTGAAAAATGTCGTGATCTACATTAGTATTTGAGTATTCATAAACGTCAAGAAAAAAAAACAAATACACATTTTTGGCGCAACAGGCTGGTTAGTACCCCTGGCATAGCTTTTTCTCACGTGTGTACTTTGTGCACCATGACGGGACCACCAGTTTTATGCGAAATCCGAATGGTTAAGCTGATATGAGCTCCTGTTGATAATTGATTCTAATCGGATAATTTGTCAGTGTTGCTACGGCTGTGAGTTGAACCCAGACTTTCTGTGTGGTAGTTCATCGCACTAACCATCGCGCCACTGCAATGAGCCCGTTATAAACGTCCTACTAACGAATTATTCGCCTTTATTAATGCAAATTTGCTATCGAACTAATCTTGAAGAACTGTAGAAAATATTGTTCATAAATTAAAAACAATAATGTCATCGGGCAGATTTCGCAGCCAATTTTTTTTTTGTTACAACAATGTTACAACAAATGTCAGTATGTATATATCAGTTATTTTTACTTTCATTATTAATTGGATATAAAAATGGTTATGTATTTATTTTTAAGTTTAAATCCTGGGTATCTACTTATTCCATAACTTTCAAAACGATAATCGTTGACGATAGTAAAGGAGACTTTATGTGTATATACCATGTAGCTTGTATACATTTGCACAAACTCAATATAAAAATTAACGTTACGAACCAAGAAAGTCTCCCTCAGTATCGTCGATTTAACGATTATCGTTTCGAAATTTACGGACTGAGTAACCTGCCTTTATATTGATTGAATGTATTCTGCCTGATTACAAAGTACAAAAACACATAAGAAATGAATTTCGATTCTACTTGCCATATTTCGACGTTTATGAACATACGCTTAAAAAGTTTTTACCAATAAATTTGATCACTAACCAGAATGTGTATCTGTAGAAGGATAAAGTCTTTCAAGCCTGTACAAAACGCTCTCTTATTATACAATGTCGTGGATTAAAGTCAACAAAACTCCAGCCCGTCTAGTTACAGACATAAATTTGGACGCGCCCGTGCTTTGAATAATCTGCTTTTCTTCCACCATCTAATGGCCAAATATTTCTTATCTTATTTTTTATTTTTGCGAACATCATTAATCAATGTGTGACCGTGCCATATTTTCATTGAATAAAATAAAACCGCCATAATCCGATCGTCAATTTTGGAGTTCAGTGCACAGATAAAGTAATTCAAACCTCAAAATCTATATGACGTGAACAGGGTTGCTTACAGAGTATAGTGTCTAAAAAAGAAACTTGTCGATTACTGCTGTTATTCAAGTCCAAACTTTTTGGACCTATGTCAATAGTCGAGATAGTCGCCCCTATCATGGTATCCGTTTCAAAAAAAATCGGAGATTTTTGCTTCATGGTAATCGGTCCGATCAGTTGTTCGGAACATTTCTCCGACAAAGCGTAACGCACATCGGCAGTCTACGTTTCATTTCGATGGGTTGTATTTTTTGCATCTGTTTATGACAGCCACACGTCAAAAAAACAAGCCCCAAACAATAGGCTCTATCGAGGTATCCGTCGGAGCGGACACTTTTCCGCAACGCATACTTCGTCGGAGGTCCAAATTCCATTCGAGGTATATGTTATGGAAAAAAAAATACATACTACACTCACTTCACTTCCCTTCACTAAAATTTCTAAATAAATTCCGCCAAGAATTTGTGTCGGAGGAAATCGGAAAAAGAATGGCACTTAGCTTTCAAAAATTGCTCGAAAAATTCACCTGAACGCACTTCAACGTAATTCGCCGGGATGCGTTATAAAATATCGGAGAAATATTCCGAACAGCTTTTCGGAATAATACCTTGAAGCAAAAATTCTCTGAATCGTACAAATCCGACGGAAACCTCGATAGGGCTGAATATGAGCGCATGGTTGAGTTGATACATGAGAAACCCAACGTAACTTGGAATTTCACCAAGTGGAGAAGAGGTTGCTGATGAATGAGTTGATGCACCTTCAAAAAACGGGCACTATGAACATAATTTTGCATCGAGTGTCATACCGAGATATTTCGCTTCATTTGCAATCATATTGATTTTCCAAATACAAAAGTGTCACGATGAAACATTTTGCAAACTTTGGTAAATGTTGACATTTGAGATTGGCATTTAGGTACACAAAACATGTGATCAAATTACAGTGACCTACATTGTGCTTACAGAATATTCAAACAGTATGTTACAAATGGTTTCATATTATATTAAAAAAAAACATTTAACATTAACATTTAAAAACATATATTAAGTCGAATGATAAATTTAAAAGTTGTGAAATATGCATTGGTTCCCTTTTCAACATGCAAATTGATGCTTAGCAATCGTTCAATGATGGTCTGCGATTTGATTATTGACGTGGAGCAAACGTTGCGATAACCCCGAGAGCAAAAGCGATTGATGTTACGTAATGCAAGACTACCGTCGAAACGATATCGTTAAACGATAATAACTTTACGGAATGAGGGCCCTGGCTATAATCAAAGAACATGGTTCCAGCAGCACATGGTTTTTGAAAATGGATCAATTTTAAGTCAATTTCGCAAAAAAATAAAATGTCATTTAGTGACATCTGCAAAAGTATGACTTTTCTTTGACTCATCTACATGAGACATCAAAGTCTTTAATGACTGAAACACAATCACGCTTTGGTGCGTTGCGTTGGCTGATGCACCTAGTTCAACCATATGATATCAATGTAACCTATCCCAATTTAGCTTTACTTGGCGTTGAGTTTCCACCTCAAAATGAAAAACGTAAAATCTTAACGTAACGTTGCTGTAAAGTGCCATGGGCAAAGCAAAGGTTGGAAAAAGTGTGAATTGTCAAAATATTTGTTGTTGTTTGCTGGATTATTTTCTGAGAAGGTTGTGGAGTACGATATTTTTAGCAAAGATTTTAATTATTTCCCCCATTTTTGTAGCAGAAGTTGAAACTGCTGAGAAAATAAATATGTCAAAGCGTGCGCAAAGCAGTTGGGCGTAACGTTGGTAAAGCGAAGCTCCAAAGCGTGATTGTGTTTTAGCCATAATTTATATTAAGTTTGGAGAAAACAAGTAAAGATATCGCTAATGTCTATCGCGACCTGCGTACTAGGTACAATTTAAACATCAAACCCCTTAAGCTCATGTAACCTCTATTTAACATTACATACGTTCTATGAATAATGTTTTTGTGTTTAGAGGCATTTTAATCAGTACATAACTTTATACCGCCCCCTAATCCTGTGTTTTTGAATAAGCCAAAAGATAATGAAGATAAATCCCTGCATAGATTTGATATAATGACAGTTCAATATTGAAGACATCCTTTTGTGTATATTTTTTCAAGACAAGTATACCCAGACAACCAAAATGTGACACACAATTAAATGTATTGTGTGATAATTTATTTGCTTTGTTGCCTGTTGGCCTGGTGGGTGGCGGCGTCTGCAAATGATGAATGAGGTCGTCGTCATAATGTAAATTTATGAAAATGGATCTATCCTTGCATAAAGCAGTACCTACTCAAAATACCATCACATCTGGCAACATTGTTGCCGCCGCGCCGCGTCGTCGGTAAAGGGTAGTTAAATTCAAATGGTGGCTACGGCTATGGCTAGCAGCTATACTCAGAGGGAGCCGCCGCATTTCTCTCTACATGGTGGATTTTGTACACACACGTTCACGTACACGCTGCTGCGTGGTGCGCCTTTTTAATTCTAATTCGTGTGTTGCTGTTGATGACTGAACATGTGTGTCAGCATACTCTACTGTCATATTATTCGCGACGCGCGGATGTTTCGTGTCATCGACGTCTGCTCGCATGCGATGGAAGTTGTTCATCTTAATCGATTTGTGCGAGAGAATACCCCAAGTTAGTTAATCGTCAACAACGGTTGACATCGTGTTTCGTTTTAACCATTATATCCGTTCCACATTCACCCACCATCTCGGTGGCGGCGGCGGCTGTGGCCTCTCTTTTGCACTCATATGCTAAATGGATACTAAATAGTTGGCCTCTTGGGAGTGCTTGCTCATCAACTCAGGGCTAGCTATCTGTACATGTGTGTGGCTTTTATTGTCCTGCGTATCCTGTTTTGAGGGCGCATTCAAATAAAAAGAATTACATCGGTGATAGTTTTTTTTCTGTCATATTTGGTGAGATGCTCTGAAGAAGGTTTTGTGTGGAGAAAAACCCCCGAAAATCTGAAAGAGATGGAACGATAGAGTGTAAAAGTTTGAAAAGAAAGTTTTTCACTTGAAGGACGTGTATACGTTGCTTTTTTTATTTTTGATTGTCGGTGAACTTTTCGTGCAGACATTTTTCGATATAAATGCAATTATTCGTAAACTGTTGACAAGTTTTGATTCGAAATTTGTGTAAGCTTTTGGAGAGTTGTTAAGTTATTTAAAAAAAAAAACAAGGTGTTGAGGAATGCTGATATTCTTATGGCTGTGTGACCTTTGTTGTTCTTTTTTAGGTTACATTTGCGTCTTGTGTCAATTGAAAGGAATACAATAGATTTGATAGAAACTGAACTCCAAAGCAGGTAGGTAACTATATTCTCTCATGTTGGATGTGGGTGTGTCATGACAATAAGATAACCCATGTCCTATATAAATAAGTGTGTCCTTTTTTTCACTTTTTCTTTAAAACGTCACCATGACAGAATTCTTTTATTATCTACTCATTGATGTCCCTTTTTCCGAATGATTTATTTTTATAACCATTATTCTCAATTAGTATCATATTGAGCAGGAGAATTCTAGAACTTCGTGTGAACGATTCAGAGTAGGGGTAAATATTTGTTCGAAACCTTTGCTAGTTTATTTTGAAACGTCTAAAGTGAGATTTTATGTTAATTCTGTGTGTCATAGCGATGAATAGAGATTTGTGGTTCATGTTTAAATATCCGATGGCCCATATCTACCTAGAGTATATTTGTGTTTTCAATTTAATTTGCACATATTTGCGTAAGCTACGGGATATACCTCATCGTTTGTATAACATTACGTGTTACAAACGTATAAGGCTTACATTAGCTTAAATGTTTCTAATGGGAATTTTAAGTACAACTGTTAATTTATGTATAATAAAACAATCACAATTGTCGTACACTTGTTTTGACTTAGTAATTTATAGTCTTGATGAATAAAGCTGAAAATGTTCAAGTTACATGTTACACTACATTAAAAATGGAGACATGCGATCTTTTAATTGAAAACACTTTGAGGGAAAATATTTATATTTTACATTTTGACAGTTAACATAATAAATTAAGTTTGGCAGCATTTTTTACTTTGTTTTGCAGGGGTATATTATAGCGTTTTCGATTGGGATACAAAAAGCACTCTTTTTATACTCTAGAGCACTTTTTTTTTACTCTAGATCTATTTTTTCGTTTTCGATTGGGATACAAAAAGCACTATTTTTTTTACTCTAGAGTACTTTTGAAGAATCTGGATTCCAAGTCAGATTTACACCAACATGCACCAACACAAACACATTTAACATCTGACTTATGTCAATTTGAAGTTTGCATTTCGCAGTTTGATTTGAGTTTTTTGTTATTTCTGCGAAAACTATAATTAGAAACCAAAATATTTTTGGATAATCATGTTCTAAAATTCATAAGCTCTGTTTTGACACCAACTCGCCAATGGTTGAATTTATAAAAAAGCCACAATGAGTAAAAGAAAATTTCAAATGATGGTTTTCATTGATAGCTAATAGCTATAATTGCGGCCTAAAGATAAACAATAAGCTGCCAAATGGCACACTTACACACATACAAAACCAAAGTAACCTCTTTAATGTTCGATTGGGACGGGTAAATTCTGAAATCTGAGAGTAAATCTAAAAATCCCAATCGAAAACGCTATTAGTTTTGATACATAGTTTGTAATTCAGAGAAATAATTTAGATAGATATATCAATGTACCACAAAGTAAATGGTGATTCAATAAGAGTATACAAAAAAAGTATTAAGGAAAATCGTTATATGAGGTGGTTCATACCATATAATTTTTAAAGATAATGTTAAATGTTTCAAATGTTTCGTACGACTATCTCTTAAATGGTCCATTCTGGGAGTTCAATTTTCGACCACTCTTTCAAGCATCAGTCGGTATTTCATGAATAACACAAGTTATGTTGGCTTCCAAAGCTTCAACCGCCTCGGGTTTATCGAGGAAAACAAGAGATTTCACATATCCCCATAGATATGGTGTCCAATAGCGTCAAATTAGAAGATATTGGTGGCCAATAGACAGGGTAATTTCTTGAGATGATGTTTTCATCGAATGTTTCCCTCAATAAAGCGATTGATTCGTAATTGATTCCTCTGATGATGTCGCCTGCCCATAAACCGCACCAAACAGTGCATTTTTGGGGATGCTTTGCAGCTGTTGGATTACTTTTGACTGTTCGGAACTTAGTGATGGTTTTATGAAAGTACCTCCTATTAGATCGCCTGTTGCTTTGGTGAAATTAATAATAAACGCTTATCGTATTGCTTGTCAAGTAAATGGTGTTCCTATACTTTTATCTGTCAAACCATCTTTCAGACAGGTTAAGTGTCTTTGACAGGCAAGTGCTTAGATCTAAACAACGTTTGGCAATCGTGGACAATCTTTTTTACAATTATAGAGTATTAGATACGCAAATTTTATGGTCAAATTATCATGACGCCCATTTCTCCTCTAAAGCACCATAACGTTACCGTCAACGGCGAACGATATCGAACCGTGATACGTTACTTTTTTTACCCCAGTTGGCTGAGTTGATATTGGTTGACATGTGGTTTCATCAAGACTGTGCCACATGCCTCACAGCTCGTGAAACAATGGAAATGTTGAAGGACGAATTTGGTGAGCAGCTTATCTCTCGAAATGGCCCTGTGAGTTGGCCGCCAAGATCATGCGATTTAACGCCTCTTGATTATTTCTTGTGTGGTTATGTAAAGTCGTTAGTCTATGTGGACAATCCGAACACGAGTGAAGCCTTACAGGATAATATAACACGCGTGATTCGTGGAATACAGGCCGAAATGCTCGAAAAAGTGACGAAAAATTGGACCTTCAGAATAGATCATTTGAAACGGAGCCGCGGACAACATTAACATGAAGTTATCTTTAAAACGTAAATAGCAAAGGCCTATTTATCTATTTCACTATTTGATGCAAATTTGAGTGTTCTATTTGATTTAAAAAAAAACTACGCTTAAAAAATCACCCGTTATTTGAATCTGCCAAAATCTTGAATGCATTGAGCATTCATTTCTAAGCAACAAAACAATTTTCGCATATCTCATATGACAAAAAAGCAATAAAATAATAATGCAAAATTATTGAAAATGTGTTTACACCCTACTAAGTCCATGCTCAAACTTATAGAAACACAGTCTACGACTAAATTGAAGCCAATGGAAGAGGTGAAACAACTTTCCAGTTTGTATGCCTTTCAACATTTTCCATTTCAAATGGTGGAAGATCGTCAATTACACAGCACCTTCAGATAAGCGCGGTGATGTATCTGCAGCATCAAATTCAATTCTAGGGAGAGAGAAAAATGCGGTAAATGAAGGTACCAGGGCATATAATTCTATTCAGCACAACCATTCTTTTCGATCAAACGATTGCTCATCGAAATTGATTAAGTCTAGCTTGCTAGAACTAAATGCGAAGCAATTGTTACGAATATTTTCGCTCCAATGTCACACAGAAAAAACTAAAAGTGAGTTATAAAGTGTCTACAGTTGTACAGTTTAGAAATACCGATTTTTCCAACCACGGAAACATACAATTATGTCCTGTTTTAGTTAGATACTTTTCGCAGCAACACGCCATCCAAGTTAAAATGTGTCAGATATTAGATGAATTAAATCAAAAGATTCTTGCGATTTGTACTAACAACAGAAATTGCAATCTCAGTTGCGCAACGAGACGAGTCAAGAACAATGCCGGAAGTGTCATCGATTTATCAAAGAAAAATGAATCGTTTATTTCGTTAGCTTCAAGAAATGTATTTTTGAATTTGGAAAGAGTAAATGACATTGACACTTTGAAGTATCGGGAATCAGTGAATACTTTTCCCAAAATATGCCAACAATATTCTATTTGCCAATGGAATTCTGCATTTTTAGAAGTAAAAGTGATTGAATGGGTCTTACTTCGTGAAACACCGAAATAGTCAAGTGTTGAGAAAAGCCTCACATTTATTTCTCAGATAAAAATACTTAGATTTAAATGACGGAGAACTTTTCGTTGAACTATCTATCCTATGTAAAATGATACCTTAATACCAATAAATTAAGTGAGTGGCAATTCAACAGAAAGCCTGTTGGTCGGAGATGGGTCGAAATTTTGTTTCACTTTTAATGTAAAAATATTGCTTGAATTGTACAAATGTATTTATATGTACATATTTGAAACTATTGTTTTGTGTGACTTTTAAAAAGATTTATCATTCCTAAAATGAATTTAAAACAGCTATAATGTTTATTTTTTACTAAACTGTAATTTATGTTAATTTTTTTGTATTGATTTTTTTTTAAATTTTAAAAAAATACATAAAGGTTGTAATGTCCTTTACTTTGCTTTGAAAAATATGGTCACCGTACCCATATTGTACTGTTTAGCGAAATTCGCATGCCATAACTTGGAAAATTGAGCAAATATTACTGTCTATAATAATCTTCTTAGATACAAATGCTTTCAGCAGCACGCAGAACTTTAACAACGGAACGAAAAACGTAACATCAGTTGACAAACGGCCAGCATTTTCATTTGATTTTACTTATTTGGAATGCTTCCTGTAGAAATGTGTCATTTCACACGTGCTGAAAAAACAGTAACAGTTGACAATTTAAAATCCAAGTTCGAATGCCCCTGTAGCCATATGCCCAAAAAATGTTTCCAACAATAAATTGTTTGACCGTTGCACAGTGGGAGCTCTCCATACAACGCCATCTCATAAACGGTTTTTACGAAAGTAGGGTTCCCCGAATTATTTTTATAAAAAGCGATAGTTAAATTAATATACATATAATGTAGTTTCGATATTAATAAATGTATTATTGATAAAGAAATTAGTAAAATCGTTGTCTGAACTGCAGTGGGTCAGAATATTGATTTGACAATTGCTCGCAGAACCTTATAGGTACTACACATTTTTGGAAAGCTCAGAGCTTCAAGTATTTACAAATACAATCATAATAGTATTATAAAAAATGTAGAGGATATACCTTGTTTTATTCAGCCTCTTTCTGAGATTTATTGACATTTTTCACTGTTTGCCGCTGCCTAGTTGCATATATGTCATTAAAATATTTTATTTTGTTGCTTGTTAGAAATAAATTAATAAAAGTAATATTTAATGTAATAAAATTCGTGCTCTGTGAAGAATGTGAAAATCCGCTGTTTTATCGAAAAATTGAGTTCAGCGATGAGGCTCATTTCTGGTTCAACGGATACGTAAATTAGCAAAACTGTCACATCTGGAGTGATGAACAGCAACATGTCATACAAGAATTACCGATTCATCCCGAAAAAACGACAGTTTGGTGTGGTTTATGGGCTGGAGGCATCATCGGTCTATTTTTCTTCAAAGACGACCGTGGAAGAAACGTTACCGTCAACGGCGAACGATATCAAGCCATGAGACGCTACTTTTTTATTACCCCAGTTGGCTGAGTTGAAATTGGTTGACATGTGGTTTCATCAAGACAGTGCCACATGTCACACAGCTCGTGAAACAATGGAAATGTTGAAGGATGCTGAGCAGCTTATCTCTCGAAATGGCCCTGTGAGTTGGCCGCCAAGATCATGCGATTTAACGCCTCTTGGTTATTTCTTGTGGGGTTATGTAAATATGTTGTACTGCATATCGGCGAATTGCGTTGAAGAGTCTGTTCAGGTGCATTTTTCGTGCAATTTTTGACAGCTAACTGCCATTCTTTTCCGTTTTCCTCCGATACTAATTCTTCGCGGAATTTATTTACGAATTGTAGTGAAGTGAAGCCGTCGCGTCTGTGTAATTTTTTTTTCGATGACATATACCTCGAATGGAATTTGAATCTCCGACGAAGTATGCATTGCGGGAAATTGTCCGCTCCGACTGATACCTCGATAGGGCTGCGTTTTTTTTTCAAATTATTTCGGTGTGGGGATCAGAGATCTAAAACTATACGTAAAATGGGGCTTAGCAAAGGGACCAATAAAACTTCTTGACCTATCAACAAATCTTGTAGTCCTGCAAAATTCTACGTGCTCTTCTTATCGGTATTGCTGACCAATTTCTATAAAATTCGTCAAAGAAACTCCACAGCATACTAGCGAGACCGTCAAATTGACCAACTTACTCCAACACTGGTTACTAAAAATGACACTGTAGTTGAGATCAAACATGAACTATTCTTGACGATGATTGACGGAAAAGATGCTCAAATATGAACAAATACATTATCTAGTGCTGTGTGTACTAGAGCTAGACCTAGGGAGATGAATGATTTGAACAAAGTTACTTACATACCCGAAAACGAAGATGCTTTCCAATATGGCCTTTCTACTCTTCATGCCTGGATTAGATGTATGGAAACCATTCTGCATATTTCTTATAATCTTTCGTTCGAGAAATGGTCAGCAACAACCACAGAAAATAAAACGAGCAAGGAAGAAAAGAAAACAAAATGTGTAAAGTAAATTCCGAAATGAACTTGGTTTCCATATCCACAAACCCCGACAAGGAGCTGGTAACAGTAATGATGGAAATATTGCGTGAAGAGTCTTTTTCAACTATCGTTGTTCATCCAATATTACTGGAGTTTTGGACAAACCCCGACAAGGAGCTGGTAACGGTAATTATGGAAATATTGCTAAAAGATTCTTTTCCAACTGTTTTTTTATATTATTGTTTTATTGTTTTCCAATATTACTGAAGTTAATGAAGAATTGATAAAACGATACTACAATCAATATCATCTGGAATAGCAGTAAATCCTTCCAAATTCGGTCAATTACGCAATGTATATTTGTGAATAAATACAATTGGTCTTACATGACGTCCTCTGTTCATAAAATCTTCATTCACGGGAGAGTATTATAAGGCATTTCACAAGTTTACCAATAGACCAATTGTCTGAAGATGCACAGGAAGCTCGGAACAAAGACTGCAGACGATACCGATGGCATCATTCCAGGAAGTGTTCTCGTTCAGCAACTAATGACAATATTTTAATGACACCCAGACACCACTGCGCTGGATGGTCAAACATTCCCTTATCCAGTCTTCTTGCTCATCCATCCGAGCCTTGTCTGTTAGGAGTCTTACTTCTATTGGTGCTAAGAGTTTTTCAAAAGATAGTAGGTCTTCTTGCTCTTTTATGTTATACCTGGGTCTAGCCTGTGATAGGGTCGTACTAATGCTGGTGCTGTGTCTAAAAAGTGTTCTTTCATAAGATCCTTTCCTATTATATTCGCGATTCTCGTCGTCGGTTTCACTGACTCTCATGCCCTGATGTTGGGCGCCAATTATAGAGTAGAATTCGTCCTCTCGATGAAACTTGTGAAATGGTTTCGGATTTTAATGAAAAGCCAATTCTTATTCGACATTATTAAAATATACTTGAACCTTCAATCAACACACGAAAATTCAAGTATTCCTCGAATTGTATTTTTTCCCTTTCCGGAGCGTAAGAGTTGTAAAGAAGATTTTCTATCTACTAAAGGATGCTTTTTTTTGTTAAGGATTAAAACTTTGAAATGGAATAAAACAAAGAGGATTTTTTTTAATTGACATGGAATTAACTTTATTCGAAAGTAATCTTCTGGCATTAGAATATGATTTCTGGCATATGACCGCCACGGCTGGCTCGGACGTAGTCTACTCTTGAAGTCCAATTTTCGATGACTTTTTCCAACATTTGTGGCCGTATATCGGCAATAACGCGGCGAATGTTATCCTCGTCAATCGTTTTGGGCTTATCGGCGTAGACTACCGACTTCACATATCCCCACAGAAGCGGCGTTAAATTGCACGATCTTGGAGGCCAATTCACAGGACCAAAACTCGAAGTTATGTGCTCACCGAAAGTTTCCTTCAACAAATCAATTGTGGCACGAGCTGTGTGACATGTTGCGACGTCTTGTTGAAACCACAGCTCCTGCACATCATGGTCGTTCAATTTATGAACGAAAAAGTCAGTAATCATGGCTCTATAGCGGTTACCATTGACTGTAACGTTCTGGCCAGCATCATTTTTAAAGAAGTACTGACCAATTATTTAACCAAACCATAAAGCACACCAAACAGTCAGTTTTTGTGGATGTAACGGTGTCTCAACATACACTTAAGGATTATCATCACTCCAAATACGGCAGTTTTGTTTATTGACGTATAAATTCAACCAAAAGTGAGCTTCATCGCTAAACAAATTCGCATATGAAAATTGGGATCAACGGCCATCTTTGTTTGAGCCCATTCACCGAATCCACAGCTTGCTACGTGATCCTGTGGCTTCAATTATTGCACGAGATTGATTTTGTAAGCACGCAAACCAAGTCTGCAAAATCTTCCATAAAGTGGATGGACACGTATCCAATTCCTGTGCACGATGGCGAATAGACTTATTCGGATCTTCCTCTACGCTTACGCACTGTACGACGTCTCGTTGCTGCGTATTATCACATATAAACGTGGTGCGAAAACGTTCCATACTTAATCGAATTAATTGCTCTGATGGACGATTGATTATGTTGACCGTAAAATGGATTTAGTACGCGATACGTATTACGAACAGAACCATGATTTTCAAAAAAAAATTTCCACAATTTGGAAGTGTTGTTCAGATTTTCAAAAAATGCCATACATTTTTTTAGCATAAAACCCAACATTGCAGTCATTTATTTTGGTAAGTCGGTAGGAACCAGCTTATATGCATGCGACAGCACTGATCCATATGGGATGGAATGGAAGAAATAACAAATAAACTCCCTGTGCTAATAAATGTTGGCATTGCAATATTTATAAATGTTTCATCAAATTTCATCATATAAACAATCTATTCCAAGAAAATTCACTTCAAGAGAATCGAAATCAAAATAGAGTTGTCATGTATACCCATTTAAAAGAGCTCCATATATATATCTTTCAGTCACACTTCATTTGTTTACTTAACACTTATTTATCTCATTGATATCTTTTTTCATTTAAATGATGTAGGGCAGAAAAAAAAATTATATTCTTAAACAGAAATCCAAACCACAAATAGCTTCTAATCCTCTTGCCAAACAGACAAAAGCTACTCCATTCCCACTACAACTGCCTCGCTCTTGGTTAAGTGAATCAACTTTACACCGAACCGCACATGTTGTCGGTTGTCGGAAGAAGAACAGGCAAACAAAATAAATAAAACATACACAGACACACACAATCCGGGGGAAGCCGTCTCTCTATGTCGATTGTATTCATTGAAGCAGCTCTAATTGTAAACATTAGACGAATCAATTTAAATTATTTATTATTGAATCATGGAGCCGAGCAGTTGGCTGCGGCGGCGGTCGGTGGACCTGGTTCCGTCCAACTACCCACATATTTTATACTCATAGCTTACTGGATATGAACTGATGAACTGAATATAATGGCGTTTTGGAAACGTCTCGGATTCGGATGTTTTATTGAGCTCTCACTCTCTATTCGTATGCTAAATATGGACAAACAGCTTCTGACAAGTTTCGCGATTACGCGCGGGCCTCCCATTACCGGAGAACAAAGAGGAATCTTCATCATCACCGCCAGACTGTATGTAGCCAATTTGCAAAGCACCATGACAGCCGGCGTTTTATTTTTTCTTGCCAGTGTGCCGCGTTCAGCTGTAAGGGGAACCGCAGTATGAAGCTTGATACGTTCGGTCGTTGTCGTTTGGTTGACGAATTGGCAACCACACGGGCCGACGAAGTACGAGTAGACCTCTCAAGTCTCAAATAACAATAAAAACAGTAAATGAAAATAAATTAATAAAAAAAAATGATTCAAGTGTAGAGCATACTGAGCTGTGAATTGAGAGTGCAGGGCGGTGCTGACTGGTGATTACGCTGCGCTGGTTCCAGATGGTAGCGGTGACGTCTTTAGTTTACGCGCCCCTATATAATTTTCTGTTGTCATTTCAATGGCGTAGGTATACGTTGGATATTTTGCAGAGAAATGGAAATACTTGTATGTTTGCAAAGTTCTTGTATCGCATTTGTTTGTTTTGGATTTATTCAATCTTTTGTTTGATAATCGAGATTTTTTTCCCACTTTGCAAATTATTGGGTAATACAGGAAAACCCATTGATTTTGCACACCAAATGGTGAAGGACATTATGTAGTCGAATTGAATGCTATATGGTGGTAGTGCTAGATAACACTGGTGTTTACCTTTGGGTTCATTAGTCTTCTCTGTAATCAAATTCAAAATAGGTTTCAATCTTGGCAATAGATTTTATTTGAATAGGGAGATAACCACATTAAATAGATGATATTATGGGATTTCCATTAGAATCATTTTGCATGGCAATATTGTTTTCGGATCGGGCTCTTTCTGAATAGCTATACTTAACATGACACTTAATGTAAACTGACACAATAATTGGACTTCGGTTTTTGTTAGGCTATAAGCATGCTATTTTGGAATGATTAATTAGTGATTTAATTAAATAAATAATTATGAATAATCATTGCTAACGGCATCACTTCAAATTTACCTAATTTATTAAAGTGTGATTTTTATTGAACAAATCATTTAGACTATAGCTTTTTGTTATGTAGTTTATAAGTATCATATATGACATCATTTATTAATTTGGCATCACTTCATAATTATTTCTTTTACATTGTTTAAAAAAGTGCTTCGGCATCACTTAAGAAATAGTTTAATTGTCAAAATGTTAACTATTTCTTAAAAGAAGAGTTTCTTCTCTTTCTGTAGACTTTTGCAAGACTCTTTTTTTCAGGATTGTTTGCTGTGCTTACAAAACTTCACTAACAACAGCATACTTCTCAAAAATGCAAAACGGTATGTCATTTCTGAGTATTCTTTGCAACAATTTGATATTCATTGCACGTGCAAAGGCTATTGTGAATATTTATGGTGAAAAGTCCAACAGTCCAACCATGGTGTAGGAGCTAGTATGGAAAATTCTTCCTAAGATTAAACCCAGATCAGAAAGCAAGAAAAAATCATCCAGGTTTTCCTTATTCTTCCTCTCCAATTGGATTAAGCTGTCATGCGACCAGTGTCGAGGTCAACCTGTTCCATTTATAAGTCGAAAAGTCGAGTTTACTTAGTTATTTATGCGGATTCAAATCTTGCACGTCATTCCATCATGTCATCCACTAGGCTGTACTTTGCAATCTGTAAGAGTAGTATCAGTCTCAACGCCCTTGAAACGTGTTTTAGAAAACCATTGATTGAAAGTCAAGGTAACGAGCTGTCACATTCTACTATTTGCGCACTATACGTTCAATTTTTAAAGTTACAAATCGTTGGCATCAGTATTAGCAATTGGGAAATATAATAGAAAATGGGAAATATGTCATTTGTAATGGGCAGTTCATCCCATTATCTTTACTTAGAAATGTATAATTAAATATTGTTCGCGTCGAAAAAATAATAAAAAAATCATTTTGCCACAATGCGTTGATTAATGCGTTCATCGAATTGAAAAACTAAATAGTCACCGCTACTAAAAGCCTTCAGTCAAGAAACGGAGAGAGCCGGAGAGCTTAAAATGTTCATACTAGCTTGGACGACAAGAGTCTCTGCAGAAGAACTCGGACCGGCAAAGGGAATTCTTTGACCAGAACCATGGTCTTTATTGTCGTTATAAACATGAAGCCTGAAGATCCTTCCGATTTGAGTTTACTTCTTCCTTAGCTCAGTGTGGCCGAGCCATTGTAGTTGTGGCTTACCGCTTTGTAATAGTAATGTGCTCGCTTTACAAGTTTGTGCACTTAAAACCAACTGAAATTCATGGAGTAAGTCTCCATTTTACCAAACATTTTTGACGTCTGTCCTATTTTCTTCTTAAAACCCTACAAAGCTATAAAAAAAACTATAAAAGGTATGTAAAAAAAATTGACATATTTTGTACTAGATGCATCAACTTAGATTATATATCCTTGTGGATAGTATCATCATGGCATCAATATGCAATACAACAAATATTAAAAAAAAGATGCAGCGAGTTTCTAAATGGTTGACATAAAAAATCATATGGAAATCAGTTAACTTGGCATCCCTGTTTTTTAAAATTGCTATTTTATGCCCGAAACACACGAGCAGAATTTTTGTTTATATGCAGTGCAGTGGCTGCTGTTATAACATACATCTTACTGTGGTGTTGTTTGGTAATAATTTTTTGAACTTTTAACACAAACAATAGCTATCGTTGGATATGTGTCACGTCTTGTGGTTCGTAATATGGACATTCGTAAGTAATTTCGCCGAAAAGTAAATGTTTTTGTAGAGTCTCTCTTCCATTTCTGATACTTTTTTTTCGTTTTTTAAGTGGAATAAACCTCATAATCCAGTGGTGCCACATATTATAAAATTAAAATTTAAGTTTTCTTTTGTGTTGTGGTGTTCTTCACATTTGCATTGGACTTAGAAGTAGAGACAACTTGCAGAACTGCAACGATTGCATATTGTACATGTGTTCACTCCCATTGAAAACTTAGTGTTCTTTATGTTCTGCAAGGAGAATTCTGATCGTATGTTTCTACGTATTCAACGGTAGAAATAAAATGAAACAAAACGTTGTATAAGTTTTATGAATAATGTTTTTCCGATTAGAGGAATTTAAGGAATGCATAACTTTATACATCCCTATTAATACATTTATGTTTAAATCTAAAGGTATTCAAGCGATTGTCAAAACTTTTTATATAAATTTAATTATTCTGTGTAAAAAAAATACACTTAAAAGCTCATTTCTAAAAATGGATGTTAAAATTTACAACTGAATGTCAACAAAAATACAACAAACTTTTAGTTTCTTTATAACATGGAACGCAACACAAAGCCACCCGTTGACAAATAATGTCAATTGGTGACATTTTTAATTGTTTACATGCTCAAGTTGTTTCCACCCTATCCTAAAATGGTTAATGTTACTATAGTTTGAAAGCTATATATTTTATATCATCAATTATTTTACAATTTCCGATGTAAATAGTTATCTTTTGTACTTTTGTAAAAATAGTTGACTTTCATTGAGTACACAGAGGTAATTTGATGTTTAACCTCTACTACAATTTGCAGACATCAAACGCCACCATTTTCCTTCCATCTGCTGGTTAGTTGCCACTTGTCGTCTCGTGCCAAAGCTATTTTTCATCACAACTACCGACCATAGAAGATCATGAATAACTGTCGGCTGTCTTAACTGCTTACCAAGTAAAAATGGTGGGCGTCTATTTTCGCCTTCAAAAAAAAAAAAAGATTTTTAATTAGTCAGCGAAAAGAACACCTGTTGTATTTATTTAAAGCCCTGAAGCATTCCTCTTAAATAATAAATGTCTGTTAATAGATTAACTGTCAAAAAAAATCTGTTTTCTTGTAACAATACATGTGGACAGTAATTATGTCAAGAGGAATACTCAAATGCACTTAGGAGCTACACAGTTAATATGTTTGCAGATCTACCAGTTTCAATATCATCACCCGTCAACAAAAACGTCACTTTCATATGACGTAAGCTAGCGTGGCAAAAAATAAAACGCAACTTTCACAACATAAAAAATATTCAAATTAACCCTCGCAATTTGTCGAATGACATTAATTAAAGCGAATTGACTATATTAATCATAAAGTAAAACGCTTTGACATTTTAATGTATTTTAATGACAAATGAATAGGCAAAGTGAGCAGCATAAATTCGCTGTCAAGCTAATATCAGGAATTACCCAAGGCAGTAGGTACTTCCTTTAGAGTAATGAACGCCTTTTTTTAACTTCATATAACTGCTTTGACCCTCGATTAACTCAGCATGAGAAATTGTGCAAAAGTGCAGACTGACACGTGACTAGATCTATCAAACGTTGTCAGTGAGGGTACTTTCGCAGAAAGACACGTGTGGTGATGTTCAAATACGCATTTTTAAGTGGCATCAGAGTGGGCTAACAAGGATGATGGCTAATTTCAAAAATTCAAATGTGTGGTTATGATTTTTTTTATTAAGAATGAATTTGGCCAAAATAAATAATGATCTAGGAAGAATTGAATTAATTTTAATTTTTTTTTGTTTAACAAATGCTGTTTACATAAATTAGTGTGGGAATTCCTAAAAAAAAATTAATGATTAAAATAAATTATTTTTTTTTTAATCAACCATTTATATTAAATCTGAAACGGGTCTACGTTTAATATGTGTTTTATGTCATTCTTGGGTGTTTCACAATACTTTGCGCTGAAATTGTTTTGAATTTAAGGTTATAGACCTTTCAGGTACTAATATATGTATGAGGTATCTATTATAACTGTCAATCAATTTAAAGCGTGTTTATGTGGTATTTTTGACAGGGTGGCCTAAAAACACTCAGTTTTTTTTTCATAAACTTTTGAAGATGACATTGGTTTTAACTTTTTGAGCTCTGAATTTTACCAAATTTGTAATCGCTTTGGCGAACACTTGCAAAAATATGTGTTGAAGTCTATTCAAACTCAGCCCAAAATAATAAAAGTTCGGTGAATAATCAGCAAATAACACCAACTTTCGAAAACTTACGCCGAAATAAAGCAAACATAGGGAAAATATATGAGATGGCACCTTAAATATAAAAAAATAAAATCAAGAAAAGAATTGAGTTCAGCTTTCTTATTTTAAAACTTAACTACTGCCATCGCTATCTTCCAGCCCTGTATCATTTAAATCAATCTCATCAAATGAGGCGCACTTGCATATTTTGTGAAATATAAATGGTAAATGGCATAATCTCGGCGGCCAACTCACAGGCCCATTTCGAGAGATAAGCTGCTCACCAAATTCATCCTTCAACATTTCTATTGTTTTCACAGAGCACGAATTTTGATAATAAATTTCAATAATTTGCAATCGTTGTTCATTTGGAAGTCTTTCCGTGATTTAACAGCAGATTATACTGAAAACTTTGCACTTTGACAGATGACGTTTGGACCCCATTACTAACCAGAGCTATCAACCTGAAAAACTTAACTCTTAAAATCACCCATTACATTGATACTGGTTATTTTGATATTGACAGCTTTTTCCCGCTCAAATATTGACAGAAATTCAGTATCTTACATCCGCGATAAGAAATGAGTCGTTTTACACTTGAACAACGTTGGGAAATATTGAACTGATTTCCAAAGTGAGTGTTGTGTAGCCCAAACAGTGCGTTCTTTGAAAAGAAGTATTGGCCGAAATGATGGACCCACCGCGCCTCCTGTATGCAAGTTTGAGCAAAAAGATCATGAGACTGGTATGCTAGTGGACAACACTCATGGTCCCTGTCGTCGTACGGTTTGCACAGACGAGAATGTGGATGCTGTAGCCGAGAGTGTGAGACTCAATTAACGAACATCAACTTGCCATCGATATCACCAGCAGAACATTTCATTCACTAGTCTGAGGAGAATTCTACACAAAGATTTCGGATTATTCGCTTAAAAGGTCCAATTGACTCATTAAAGGCGCACGATCCGCTTCGTTATCGTTTTGCAGTTTAGGCGATTTGGACTATTTCATTAATTCTGACGAGGCGCATTTTCATCTCGGCGGCTACGTTAACAAACAAAATTGTCATATCTGCCTCGGAAAACCAGCACGTTATTTAGAGAAACCGATGCATCCACAGAGAGTGACAGTTTGGTGTGGATTGTGGAGTGGAGGCAATATTGGACCATTTTTCATCGAAAATAAGCAGAAAACAATGTTTCATGTAAACCCCCTTTTTTAAACTGAAGACATGAATTTGGACGACCTCTCGATTATGCAGGATGGCGCATCACGCTACACAGCCCATGCCACAATTGATCTTTTGCGCACCAAATTCCCAAATCGTGTTATCAGCCGTCTTAGCGATGTCAATTGGACGCTTCAGGGCTGCGATTGGACCCCTTTGATTTTTTTTTGTGGGAAACCGTGAAATACTGATATTATGTTTATTGGGTTTTTTTTTAGAGGGCTCAGTGGCGCGATGGTTAGTGCGATGAACTGCCGCGCAGAAGGTCTGGGTTCGATTCCCAGCCGTAGCAACACCTGAATGATTTTTCACTGGCCCTCATCTCGTGATGAACTGACAAATCATCCGAGTAGTATCAACTGTCAAGAAAAGCTTATCTCAACTTAGCCGTTCGGAGTCGGCATAAAACAGGTCCCGCCATCGTGCAAGAAGTACACACGCACACATGAATGGTTGTGAGAAAGCTAGGCCCTGGGTACTAACGAGCCTGTTGCGCCAAAAATTTGTATTTGTTTTGGGTTTTTAATAAGAAACCTGTATTTGGTCCACCCGTTATATAAATCTTTTGTTTCTTTTAGTAAAACATTAAACTGCTTAACGTAATTCGTACTTAGCTAGCACAGAACTACCATCGAAATTAATTTGTTACGCAGATAATTGGAGTAGATATAACATTTTTCATTAAGAATTTTTCTCTCATACTAAATGCTGATTCTCCTTCATAAAAATGAACTTAATAGGTCTGCAAGACAATGTGGAGGAGGAATGTGGGTTGACCCATAACTCAGTTTTATTGTCATCTACTAATTTGAGAAGAACAAAAGCTATCAAGAATATAAATTCAGTCAGTCTGTGATTTATTTTCCGTTAATTTTTGTTTGTAAAAGCTGTCTCCTGCACTGTCATAAAATCCCCACTAAAAATTCTATGACGAGATCGATGTCAATGATTTTTTAAATGCTTTGTAGGATAATGTCTAATAGCTCCTAAAAAAAATCTTAGATTTGATTTCTTTTAGAAAGGTCAAGGTCAAAATATAAAGCAAGAACTTGATAAGGACTTAAAGTCGGCTGATGTTGATTTGTTGATGTTGATCCTCTTGAAATATCGCAACGGAGCGTAAATTTATCAGATCTTGAACTTTTTTAGATGCTTTAAAGATCTCCCGGGAAGAGTTTCTTCCTGCGGCTCTCCAGTGGATCTTGATGGTGTTTGTTGCAAATCCGTTTCTGTCTCAGTAGTTATCAACTGCAGTTTTTAGAGCAATTTTTCCACTTTCTGCTCATCGCTCAACAATAAGCTTGATCTGCGTGCCTTATTTTGGCTTTTAAGCTATCTGAGCAGACATTTTAATTTAAAAGAGATTTCCGTTTATGGATAACTTTATACAGTTTCTCTGAATTTGGATTTAAAAAATCCAATCGTCGACCAAAAATCACAATTTTGAATCATTTGATATTGTACTGGGGAGAACATTTTATCAACCCTAAGGTTGATATAGGCTCACCCCGACTTGACCATAAATTCCAAACATGTTTATATTATGTTTGTCCACTTCCAAGTGGGAAATTAATTCTGCTTAACTTCCAATTTCCGAAGGTCCTTTAGCGGATGTGTGGTTATATTTTTCATCCACGTGGCTCAGATGAAACCATTCTTGAAAAAGTGCAATAAAATTATAACCCACTAAACACAATTTTATCGTTCTCCATTTTGAACCTTTTTTCGCTCTAGATCATCCACTGCCCCTATTCTAACAAAGGCTAGCAATAAAGGCACATTAACCCATCATACACACAACAACTAAATGTGTTTCGAAAACGTGGAATAACATGAACTATCGACAACATTGTCGGTCCCCCTCTGCTACGAGTTTGATGATGTCCTGCAGAGCTGCCTATTGCCGGAAAAACCGGTTTACTAACAACGCGTACACACACACACACTTGTAAACAGAAAATCCTCTTTACACAGTAGGTTCCTGATCATAGTTAGATTCCCCTCGTTTATCTTTATGCAAATAATTTTGAATTATCTGTGAGTTTATAGTTGGTGTCAGAAACGAGTTTTTTGATGGTCATGAGAATTAAGCCTCAATGGATATCCTTTTAAAAATCCCGCCAAGGTTATATGATTTTTTTTTGTTGTAATGTATAGCATTTTACTTAAATAAAACTCGACCTATTTGGATCTGGGAAAAAGGAAATAACTCCACCGCCATTACCACAACCAACAACAACACAAACGTACACGAGCCGCCATTAACCCAATGACCAACTGAGATAATGGCAAATAATAAAAAAATAAATAATTTATGTGTTTGTTTCAATATATACACTCGTTGTGTGTTCTCGAATTCGAGCCAAAGCCAAAAGGGATCCCCGCATACACATTGGGGGATTGGATGTTTGGGGAAGTGTCCCGGCAAATACAACACGCAAATCACCCGAAATCCCTCGAAAGAGAGTCCCGGCACTAAGAACACACTGCGGGTACAATCCGTTGCTGCCCCCTCCTTGAATGTGTGCGCTTTCAGTTAAACGACCCCATAATAATAAATTTATCTTGATTTTGTCGGTGTGAGTGTGCTGCGATTTCTTTGTGAATTCTTTTTATATTTCATTTTCATTAATAACACAATTTAATTCTCTTCCACGGAAGTCGGAAAAATATTAAGTCACGAACCTTATCCGAGGCCCGTTTGTGCAGAGCTGGTAGTTTGGCGGCTGCCAGGCAGGTGGTTCTGTTCGCATTTATTTTCAAAAGGGATGAGTTTGTGTGCTTACGATCAAAAGAGTTTTATTTTTATACAATGAAATGAAAATAAAAAAAAAAAAAATACGAACAAAGTGTGTAAAGTGTTTCAAGTTCCGTGTCCAGAAACTGGGTAGGGTTGAGAAGCTACAAGTGTTTCAGCTTGGGCGATAAGAATGTGACAACAGGTTTCCACCGAAGGAGTGGTTATTTGATCACGGATTGTTGTCAATGGGACGATGACAAACCGAAGGAAAGAAAATGGATATCTACATTGAAACTGTATTGGCAGTAAGTGTCAAATGCTTCAGATACATTTTGAGATACTTATCGGATAATGATGGTATTGTCGTCGAATTATTGTTCATTAGCTAAACCGATGATATGTCGTGTTATCTGGGATATTTCGGTGTAGATATAATTGTTGAATGAAACCTAAACGGAGTGTTTGTCGTTGGATTCTTCTCCTAAAAGTAGGTGTCCTTTTTTTTTGACAAGTCAGTAACTTCCTTCGATTTTTGGAACAAGAAAGAGTTTTTTAGTCACTTTTTATATCTGTAATACTTATAAATTGGATATAGAATGTTTATGAACTACACATCGAATCGGAAATGATGATAGATAGATGGCACTGCAATCATTTGCGAGCTTAATATTGGTAACTACCTTTGATTGTTTTTATTTTGGGAGTTGTGTCGGTAGATACCAGTTTGGTTGAAGGAAACTAACTTTTTGATTTTACACGGAAGGTTTGATTTTAATACCAAAAATATGATAGAGTCCTCGTGAAGCAGAAATTGATCTATGATGCTGTTATTATGAACTTAAGGCAAATATTCGTGAAATATTTTGAATGATTCTTTGATCAGAGCAGACATTAATCAGAAGGCAGACTTTTGCTTCAACTAAGAAATTCGATTTTGTCAAGAGATCTAAGCGGGGGTTTAGATATTTAATGGGCTCCGAATTATTGTTAAAATATACTATATGTATAAATTGTTGAGATATAATTACACCTTCTCCTTTCCTAAAATGGCGCATCAGTTGGAGGCTAATCTGTGCATAAATAACATGCCTCTCCAGTTGGTCCAGTCCTTAGCTAAATGATCCACGTGCAGTAAAGAACTTCACCATGATTCACTACTATCTTTTGGAGATTTTGGATGAGGGATTTTGACCCTGGGAATTCTTCTTCTGGGGATTTTAGTTCGGGATTTTGAAATTTAAGATTTTATATTGGGGAAATCGTACCCAACCCGATAAATCTTCCTCACTATAGCCCGTCAAAAGAAGTTTTCCATCAAAATGACCAACGGTTGATCCCAGTCGTAGAGAGCTTATATAGAACCTCCTTCGTAGTTCGAGTAAGCAATTTATTACTAAACTGACTTCTTAACCCGAAGAAACTGCATTTAGCCAGGACGATCCGTTAATTGTCAATCCAGATGTTTATTTGTAGGAAATATATTTGAGGTACTCTAGTTGAATGTAGTAGTTGGTCTTTCAAGGGGAAGTCTAAATATACTCTTTAAGAAGATGCATTGCATTGATTCACTGTTTACGCTGTTTCTTATACCTACCCAAATGTGTCATTAGCCTAAGAATGCTTTTGTGTTCGTATTTGGCATTTTCCCTGCGATTGAAAGTTTTATCTACCACTCTACTACCAAACGCATTACCACTACTGATGTAATAATATCATAACATATTTGTCACAAAATTATACTTTGTATCGGGGAATACATATACATACACAACCTTTACCTTAGTTTCCTCGAAATACAAAGTTAAATCCTATTCATTGGAATTCTCTCAAGGTACGCATACGAATTAAACTCATATGAATCGATTTTCTATGCGATGGTAGAGTGCACTTCTAAAATAGATTTCCACAAAATTTGATGACATTTATGCAACTTATTAAGTTTGTAACAGTGTACTGATTTTATTTTAAGCCAATTATGGAGATTTCATGCAGCAAATGGATGCAAGATAACACATTTCCGTGCTGGTTCAAAGTGAATAAATAGTTTGCAGTTGGAGTAGATTTGGTTGTGACACATGTCATAGTTACGATATACCTATACTGATGTTCCAAATGTAATAACTAGCGTTCTTGCCAACAGCAAATGTTTTCCATTTATTGGCAATACAAATTGGAGATATTTTGTTAAGTCCTATTTCATTAAGAGTCATAAGTCTTTCTAACAAGCTCCTCTTGATTTCTTATAGAAACAGATTTTTGCTTTTGTCCTGAACATTTTACTTGCGTTTTTATAGCAAGATGGTTTTAGCGTCATATATTTTCAAGCTGCCTGATGGATTATTAAAGCTGAAGATTTAATTAGGTCTGTGTACAGTTATTAAATTAAAATCTGTTTTGTTACGTTTCCCTTATTTTAATTGTATTTACTATCGGTCTCACATTTCCCTCCTCTTTTATAAGTGACATTTCAAATTTGTTTTGACATTAGTGGGAACATTCTGACATAATAAGACTTTGCTTACATATTTACATAAATTCTCTAATATTTTTGTTTTATTTATAAAGATTTTCACATATTGCACTTTCACTTAAAAAATTTAATGGAAGTTCATTTTCATGATATTTTATTGCCAACTGTACAATACTTGTGACAGGTGTGTTTATACTTCGCCGTAACAATGATGGATGACAAAATGACATTGACACGTCCAAGTGATCACGTACGCAACGCATTTATTTAAATGTAACGATATAAAGTCTGTGTCTGAATGTTTACAGAATACGGACACACATTAGATTGTATTTTTAGAATGAAATTTTGTTTTCCTGTTGGGAAACTGCTTTCACTGTCATTTAGACACTTACGCGGGGAAAGTAGAAAACAATTGACTAAAAATTTATCAAACAAGCATGGTTCTAAGGATGAAGCATTTCGTCGCGATTAACAATGTCAATATATTATATTATCGTAATAATGTATCGTTAGTATTTTTATGACAGATGTCAAAAGTCACAGATTTGTTTTTATTTTGTTACCTGTTGTTATTTATGGTAGAGATGTAGCTATTCCAAATTAACAACTTTTATTGGGATTGACAGCAGAATTATCGTTGACTTGAGTATATATATATATACAAGCTGGCCCGTCAAACGTTGTTTTGCCATTATCAAATGGAATGACCGCCTACAGCGCCACCTTTTTTTTTTTTTGTTTTTCCTAAACCTTCGCGGAGCAATTACGAACAAATCCGCAGAAGGAAGTATCCAATTTGGTCCAATCGTTTTCGAGTTTTAAGCATCCGAACAAACCAAGATCCATTTTTATATATATAGATATACCTGACAGTCTTCAACAGGTTCTAATGATAGTTTTAAAACTAGAAACTAATTAAATCCCAGCCATTTAATTAATTTCGCAGTGGCGGGTTGGTTGAGTGTGATTCTACCAGGTGACAGGAAAATCAATACAAGCGATACATTATTGCCTTGCTGGGCAATGTGAATAGAAAGCATTGTCATAAGGTTTGAACGATTTAAAAGAGATCCTTTTTTCCTGTAGTCTGGACGCGATGCGCGTTCACACTTAGACCAACAAAGGTCTGTTGTGGTACCACTTGGATCCTTCGACTACTCTATATTCGTCCGCCTAATTGAACCATTTAGAGCTAACTATGTAGCGTAGGAGGTTTCTGACACTGACATCAGTCAGATCACCTAGATTATCAAAGAAGTAGTCTCCCAATTGAAGTTTTCTTTTTACTGAGAGAGCCGGACAACAGCTTAGAAGGTGAGTAATACTCTTTTCCTCTTCCTCGTCCAGGCAGCTTCTACAGAAGTCATTGGTGAAAAGGCCTAGTACTTTTGCATGTAGGCCTATAGGACAGTGTGCTGTGAGGACACCGATTATTGTGCTGATGTATGATCTGTTCAGCATTATTAAGCAGATGCAGCGCTTCTGGTTAAAGCTAGGCCAGAGTTGATTGGATAGTTGGCACGTCGTGCCATTTATCCATCTGCGATTTGCTTTGTTGATCGCATCTTCATTGATCAGTAATTTACATGTAGCAAGGGACATACCTAACAAGTCCACTGGTGGTAGAATGTCAAGGGTAGTGCCCTGTCTGGCAAGCTCATCTCCCTTGCAATTCCCTGGTATGTCTCTGTGGCCCGGCACCCAAAAGAAAATGCTCCGCCATTTCGTTAAGAGATAGTCGGTATTCGTGGGCTGATTTTGAATTGAACAAGATTGCTTCCAGGGATTTGATTGCCACTTGACTGTTGCTGAAGATGCTAATATTCTTCGTGGATAATACCTTCCTTTTAAGCCAGGACAAGACTTCTTTGATCGCCATGATTTTCGCCTGGAAAACGCTACAATGATCGGGAAGGCGAAAGAATAGACTTAGGTTAAGCATCTCGGAGAAAACACCTCCACCCACTCCAGAGACTGTTTTTAGAAGATGTGTATGGAGTTATTGGTTTCGATCCAATCCGACTCCCATTCAAGGCGACTGGGAATGGTTGTTCTGAAGTTATGCTCAAAACTGAGTTGGGTAGTGATATGGTCCGGGTTTTCTGTAGTGTTAAGGTGATTCAGAATCATTTTGTATTCACCCTGATTGGGTGTCAATTGTGATGAGGCTCTCAGTCTTACAGCTGCACAAGCTGCGTTCTGTTTGCCGTAGATATCTAGGGGCACTAGATATAGGATAGCATCAAGGGCTGCGGATGGGGTTGTACTAAGGTTGCGGTTGGAGGCTGTTTCTAGAGCAGTCCACCAGACTAGGAGCCATACATGAGTATGGGTCTAATGATAGACACGTAGAGCCAGAAAGAGATATGTGGTTGCATGTCCCATTTTTTCCGATTGCCTTTTTACAAGAATATAAGGCTACGGTGGCTTTCTTAACGCGTTCTTGGATGCTGGCTTTCAAGTTCAGTTTTTTTTATCCAAAACCAGACCTAGGTATTTGGCTGATTCTGCGAACTTGAGACTGACGCCATTTAGTTTGGTTGTGTCAATGTTCGGAATCTTACATTTCCTGCTGAAAAGGACCAATTTGTTTTTTTGAGGATTTACGCCGAGTGCACATTTGGCGGCCCAATTAGAGAGTACATGGAGACCATTTTGTAATAGATCTCTAAGGGTATTAAGGTATTTCCCTGATACAGCTATTGCCACGTCATCCGCGTCGGCAATCACCTTGCATCCCTCTCTTTCTAAATTTACTAGTAGCTTATTGATCACTAATATAATAAATCTTAATAATTCTGCATTACTGACATCGCGGAAATGAGATGGGATGAGACAGGAAAAAGTAGATGAAAAACTGTTGCATTTACTACTGCACGCAATAATGGGGAAATATTGTGACAAAATGTTAAGTCCAATCGCCAATGGAACGTCGAGATATTTGCAGGACGTCTACCGTATGACAGAATCTTGTCGGGGTAAAAAAGAAAAGTTTTAGTTGAGTCATATTGAACAACTACTCATAAAAACGTTCATTGCCGTGATAGCGAGTATGAATAAGTCATTTGACACCCACCACCTTTATAATTCATCGATATCGAGGCCGCATATGACAGTGTTTATAGAGACGAACTATGAGCAAAGTATTTCCTACCAATAAACTTCTGGTATAACAATCAAAAAAAGAAGGATTATCCTTGCTAAATGCTTTTTTCGGGTTAAGAAGTCAATTTAGTAAAAAAGTGCTTACTCGAACTACGAAGGGGGTTCTATATACGCTCTTTACGACTGGGATTAACCGTTTGTCATTTCGATAGAAAACTTCTTTTGATGTTTATTTGACGGGCCACAGAGAGGAAGATTTATCGGATTGGGTATGTTTTCCCCAAGAAAAAATCCTCAAACCCAAAATCAACGAACTGAAATCCCCAAAAAGAGAATATCAGATCTAAAATCCGCAATCCAAATTCTCTTAAAGATAGATGTTCAAGTAGTGAATCATGCGATTAAATCGCCGCGATTTGTGAACTTATCTGGAATTTTGTTTATATTTACATCTTCACTTGGATTCTGCTATAGAGAAAATCACTATCTGTATGTTATACAAAATTCCATCGATTTCTTAAAAGGCGCCGATTATCTCAATATCTACTGTCAAACTGCAAAAAAAACATGTATTTTTTTGTTCACTTCATGTATTCAAAATATCTGCTCTCCCTGATTGGGATACAATTTAATTATCCACTTTTAAGTGTTCTCCATTAACATACTGTTTACTGAACAAATTCTACCTCTAGAATGACAGTAACAATTCTTATCAGCTGAAATAGATAGGTTTATCTTGTTCCCAACAATATCGATAGCATGATAAATGGGCCCGATTTGTTTACACAATTGCCCACACATTTTCAATGTCGATCGGCCGAGAGCTCGTTTATCAACTGCAACCAAGCGTGGCCTTCGATATATCAATTCTATTGGAACCTAGAAATTTGATTGAACTATCCGATATTAAGCACGACTTAAGTGTATTGTATGGATATGTGATGGAGTGGCTTGGTGCAGTTTATTGATCCGAGAAAAGATTGTGAAAATTATTAGTATTTGAATGTTTTTATGTGATATTAAGTCAGTGGTGTTTATAATGTGGATTATTGAATTTTATAATAGGTTCAGTGATTCTTGAGGAAGATTACTTAAAGGTGATCCGTTCGTTATGCAGCCGGTATTGTTTATATCCGCTTAAAAAGAGTTGGCAAACATTTTAAAATGGAGAACTGTAATGAGTAATTGAATTTGCTGTTGATTTTTAACAAAAATGAATATGATTATGCAATTCCTATCTATTTAACTAAAAATATAATGTGAACACCGGGTTAATCAATATATATGGTGTTTTTTTGTCAGCTGTCAAGTGATTTATTTTTAGTTTGGTTTGGCATTTCAACATGAATAGACTGAATTCTGAAAATCATGGTTCTGTTCGAAATAATAGTCCATCAGAGCGATTAATTCAAATAAGTATGGAACGTTTTCGCACCACGTTTACTCTAAATGGTAATATACACCCGCAGAGACGTCGTTTTCATCCACTTTATGGAAGATTTAGTGGAAAGATCTTGGTTCGCGTGCTTACAAAATCCAGCTCGTGCAAGAATTTAAACCACGGGACCACCTAGAAAGGCGTAGATTCGGTGAATAGGTCCAAAACAAGATTGCCGTTGATCCCAATTTTCATAAGCGAAATTTGTTTAGCGATGAAGCTCACTTGTTGAGCCAGCCGTTGCGGTCATATGCCAGAAATCATATTTAAATTATAATGCCAGAACATTATCTTTCGAATAAAGTAAATTTAATGTCAATTAAAAAAAAAATCTCTGTTTTATTCCATTTCAATGTTATATAGGTACTAAATAATAGTCAAAAAAAAAAAACTCTGTTGAAATACTAAAAAAGCGTGGGTTTTTTGTTTTATTTCCTCCTATATAGAGCAAGTGTTCGTTTCGTGACAAAAATCGAAAACGAGATTTTAATCAAACCTAACATTAAGATGATGGAGGAGTAGGGGGCAAAATTGGACCCTAACATTCAATGGTTTTTTTCTGACTTGGTTAAACAATCTCATTTAAATCTTAAACATCAACAAAACAATTATGACAAACCAGCCAGATAATAAAGACGTACGCACACTAATGTGTGTTCCATTGTGATGAATGTATTAAGAACAATTTTATTATTTAAAAAAAAAAAATACTACCAATAAAGATTTGAAGATGGGAAATAGAATTAACAGCTAAATATGTAATTAAAAATATTTCGATCAATTTACATACAAAAGTCATAACTAACCATCCCATCTCAATTTTGTCAAAAAGAAGGATTTTCCTTCCAAATTTTGCCAAAAAAATGCTTTTTTTTCTCCAAAAAAGAAGGGTGAAAGGAGGATCGTTCAATATATTTAGCCGATATAATGACTGGTTGACATCTTCGCCATTGTTCTTCGACATTATAGAGGAATGGTATTAAACGAAAGATTGGGGGATACGCAGTTTTCAAAGGTGTTGTCGATTTTTTGCGCGATTTACCTTTTTGAACAATAAATTATAGTACAGTACTTCGCATTTGCTGTGGCCCGGTGGATATCCGTATTCTTACATTGGCTGCAAACAGGTAGTGGTCCGAGTTAGTTAGCATCTCGGAATTTTTGGACATACAAATACTGGATGCGTGCTTCTTCTCTATAACATTAGCAATGTGATCAATTTGGTTCACTGTTTGTTAATCTCGAGACCACAATGTGCATTTATGGATATCAAGGTGATACGTTTAGTAGTAAGTGGTGTCATATATGTAGGCTGTGCTTTTCGACAATGGTAAAAATGTTGTATCCTCTTACATTCGCTAAAAATTGCCCATCACAATTTTAATATCGTACTTTGGTAGTCGCTCATAAGTTTGTCCGGGGGCTAGTAGAAGCAGTCCTAAGCAATGTTATCTCATTTCTTCGTCGGAGCGTGAGCGCAAATAAGGCAAATGCAAACTACATTGGCAAATGTTACCTTTATACGCATTGTTACAATACGTTTGCCAATGTCTTCAAACCAAACGACTTCTTCCATCTTAATAATAAATCCACATTCAAAAATTCATTATTTCTGCTCAACTTAACACGGACCTATTAAATTCACAGTTTTTCTTCTTCTTTATTCCCGGCCAATTCAATCGCATTTCTTGCATGGCAGTAATGTCTGCTTAGTAGCAGCTTAAGGCTTCCGCTAGTTATTCAGCTGCACATCTTCTGTTTAATGTTCTCACAGGTCAGGTGTACATACGAACTTCGTTGTCCTTTTACATTTAGCATAGTCGTGTAATCAGCCGTTTCCACGGCTTTTGGTTGCTTCGTAACAATAGGTGTTTTCCGTGAAATTTATTAGATATACCATCAGTATCCACTACGAAATTGAGCGATGCGGTTGGTATTTTTCTGGAATATGGCCTCTTCGACTGCGCCTTATGAACACCACCTTCTGGTCCAAAGTTGCACCACTTTTTTTTTTTAGCATACACGGTCTTATTTCGTCAATAAGGCGCCGAATGTTGGATTCTAAGTGATCAATCGTTGCTGGTTCATAGGCATAGACTAGAGATTTAACGTACCCCCACAAAAATTATTCCAGGATGTCAAATCACCCGACAATTCAGAGGTCAATTTCTTGAGATGATTCGGTCACCAAACGTTTCGCTCAACAAAGTAATGGTTTCACGCACTGAATGTTACGCCGTCTTGTTGGAACCATGTAAACTGCTCCAAATAGTGATTTTATCGGGATGTAATGGAGTCTCAAGAGTCTCATGAGGATTGTACTCACTTCAAAAACGACAATTCTGCTTGTTTACATACTCGTCAAGCCAGAAATGTGACTTATCGCTGAAGACGATTTGATAATAAAAATCTGGTTCAACTTCCAGCTGATTCTCTCAGCCCATTCACCGAACACACAAAACCCAATTGATGGTCGTTGGCTTTAATTCTTGCACCCGTTGGGTCTTATATGGATGTAGGTTAAGATCTTTTCTCAAACATTTCCAAGTAGTGGATGGTCAGAGACCGAGTTGCTGAGAACGGCGTCAGGGTCGATAAATTCGGGTCCTCTGTCACACTCTCGGATACAGCGGCAATGGCTTCTTCTGTACGGGCTCGATTTGGATGAATTTTATAAAAAAAATAGTAAGAGTTATATGAGCACCGTAAACTTGACGAAGTGCTCTCTAAGTTTGGCGAACAGAGCGCGAATTAAATTTCCACCATTTGTAAACGTTGTTCTGGTGTAAGTCTTTCCATGGTGATTTGCCAAAGTATGACAGTCATCCCTATTGACAGTTGTATACGTCTAAAAAAAACACACTTTATTAGCTCTATTTAATAGATAATTTTATGCCATAAGTGTTTAAATATGATTTCGGGCATATGTGAGCCACGGTTAGCTACCATGAACACAATCTTGAAGTCCAATTTTCGAAAACTTCATCGACCAACTGGGGCCGTATACCAGCAATAACACGGCGACTGTTAAATTCCAAATCGTCTAACGTCTCTGGTTTATCGGCATAGACTAGTTACTTCACATACCCCTAAAGAAAGTAATCTTAATGTGTAAGATCACAGGAATGTAGAGGCCAGTTCACAGATCCATTACGCGAAGTTATGCCCTCATCAAATGTTTCTCGCAATAAATTGATGGTGTCGCGCGCCGTGTGGCATGTTGCGCCATCTTGTTGAAACCAAAGCTCTGTCACGTCAATGCCATTCAACTGAGGAACGAAGAAGTCAGAAATAATGGTTCCGTAACGCTTTTCATTGACGGAAATATTCTGGCCGGGATATTCTTTAAAGAAATATAGGCCGATGATTCCAACAACGCATTAGGCACACCAAACAGTAAGTTTTAATGGTAATAAGGGCGTCTCGACAAAGTCTTCTGGGTTTTCTCCATTCCAAATTCGTCAATTTTGCTTGTTTACATATCCATTTAACCAAAAATTTGCCTCATAGGAGAACAACTTTTTGCTTCAAATAAGGATCAAGCTGAATCCTGTTTTCGGGACATTCGTCGAAACAACGACTCGTATAATGTTCAAGTGGTTTCAACTTTTGTTCAAGCTGGATCTTATAAGCTTTTAAACCAAGATCTTTCCGTAAAATCGTACATAAAGTGGATAGGCATAGCTCCAATTGCTGTGAACGATGTCGAATCGACTCATTCGAATTCGAACGGCAATAATTCCTTCAATTCGCACGTCGTCTTTGGGGATGCGTATTATCCACTAGAGTGTATGTGGTGCGAAAACGATCAATCGTGTTCCGAATAACTTGCTCAGATGAACGATTAAGCCGACCCTAAAAGGACGAAGCTCACGATAAGTTTGGCGAACTGAACCATGGTTTTCAAAATAAGTTTGCACAATTCGTACGCGTTGTTCTGGCGTTCATCATTCATAAAATGGCAAAACGTACTTACCTACCAACAAACAGTGTTTGCCAGTTTAAAAACAAGAAAAGGGAAAATGGCCTAAGATGTCATTTAATTTAAGAATAAAACTGGTGGTACCGCCATCGTGCAAGTCGAACACACGCACGCATGAATGGTTCTAAGAAAGAACTAAGCCCTGTCTTCTAAATAGCATGTGGGGCTGTTGCGCTAAAAATTTGTATATTTTTTTATGACATTGATTTTGCGCCCCAATTTTTAAGTTTTCCTCAAGCATAAGTTTATGATGTCGTGACGGCCAGAAATGTGTAATTATCTGATTAACTCCATTCACCATCAAAAATCGATTCAAAATCCACAAGTATTGAATATACAGACTCATGCAATGTTATAAATGCCAAAATCACATTCCACGACATGCACAGTCATTACATACAGTTATTTGGTTTTTATGCCAAATTGGAGTCTTTATTTACGACATAAAACTTAGTATGTGACATAATATTCCATTGGGCGGTTAAATGTCTCCCTTATTGGTTTCATGTGTAGTCTCATTGGTCCCAAAGGCCTCCTCAAACACCCGTCATTTTCAATAATTCACAACATCCTAAGCACAGAACTAATGCAATCTGACCATGTCTGTTGCGTGTTGCATTCAACTTCTAAAACATCCAAGTACATCGGAGATACAGATAGTAGACATGTTTTTGTTTGTTATCTCTGTTCTTTAGTGTTTCTAAATGGTTCACTTTAAATTCCGGCGGAATAAGCTGAATACACGCTCGGTAATGTGATAGGGGTGAGTTTTTCATGGGGAGGGGGTCGTTAAATTGTTGTCATGTGTTCTTGTCAATGGCTTACACGACCTTTATGTGTGTAGACAAGAAGTACGAGTTTTTGGACGAAATAAATCCATCCTTTGAATGAACAGTAAGTCTTTTGAGGCTTGGCTTTGATGTGGTTATTTGAAATCAAATAGTAATTGGTGTTTGTTTGATTAGAATGCTGGTAGAGCCATGTTAAAATCGTATAGATACTTTTTTTTTGTAGACGTGTATCTTAATAATTTATGTCTGGGATGGCAAATGCGCAATCAAAATAATTGGATGTACAGAAGACAACAAGGCGGGTAGAGGTTTATTGAATTAAAAATTAACATACTCGGTACTTAATTATTCACAATGAATGAACATTTTAAATGCTGTAAATGTGTGTAGACAACTAATGTCAGTATACCTATAACTCACCGACATTAATTTGAAAGCAAATGGGAAAATAATTGTGTGAGTAGCTTGTTGGTGAGTGGAATTAGTCAAGATTGCTTCTTCTCTAAACTACTAAAAGGATCTAAGAACAAAAGCATAAAAGGACCAGCATGCTGTTGATCCATTAACCATCAGGTGACTTAAACATCTTTGAACCATTAGAATATGTAACTGGTTCCAAGACGAGGCCAAAATTTGTCAACATGTATAGGTAAACATTATTTATTTCATGTGTACATAAAAACGGGATGAAGGTTTAAAAAATGTGTGCTACGTGCTAATGTGTAATAAAACATGAGATCAATTTCCTTTTAAGCTTCACATGCAAATTTCTCAAAATCTGTTTAAAACATCGAAGGATTGACTTGCTGATACCATACTGATGTAAAACGTAACGATAAAATACGAAGGTACCATTTTTGTATAATGTTCCAAGTCAGGGATGTTCACCGCCCGATTCGATGTGGTGTCCATATAGGCCTAGGTCACCAATATTTGTCATATAAATACTGCCCTCTTAAAGACTACATCCAATCAAAGAAAAAACATATGAGAAGGCTACAATCAGCTGTGCCAATCGTTGAATACCCTATTTCATCCCTTCCTCAAATATAACATCACCAAAAAGTAGGCGTGGCTTAGTCACAATATATTGTTTAGATAGTTTATCAAAATCGTAAATAGTTCGACAAAAAACAAAGCTGCATATGCTATGGGGTATGAAATAAAACGGTTTTTTTGAGAAAACGCCCCCAAAAAGTAGGCGTGGGTTAAAAGGGTCTAAGGCCGAAATGTTTATATTATCATACCCCATGATTTTGCATCAAAAGTTTTTTCGAATATTTTAAAATTTTACCAAAAAATGTTTTTTTTTTATTGAAAACGGTCCCACAAAGTGTTCGTGGTAAAAAAAACTTCAAAACAAGTCGAAACATACATATTGAGATTGTCCAAATATGTTACTCGGACACTTTCTCAAAATTCTTTACGGTTTGGCCCAAATCTATTTTTTTCTAAAAAGGGGGCGTGGTAGTAGGAGGTTTTCAAAAATGTTTACACTTGTTCTGCTGGGAGCATCAAAGAGCACGTGTACCAAATTTTATTATTCTAGCTCAAAATTTAAGGCCCAAAAACTAGTGACGTACGGACGGGCAGACATGGCTAAATCGACTCAGCTAGCGATTCTGAGTCGATCCATATACTTTGAGGGATATCTATGTAAATTATTCCTCTATTTACAAACTATGTATCAAAACTAATATACCACTATGGGATAGGGTATAAACACTTTTGATCGCCATTAGTTCGGCCTTAAACATACTACAATGACCAGGAAGACTGAAAGCGAACGCAACGATGTTGGATGTTCGAGGAAACCTTCCACCCACTCCACCGTTCACTTTGCAAACTGGATTCAATCGTTTTCCTTACATTTTCTGTATTTTTAAGGCGAACTGTCAGGCATATTGACCTGGAAATTCCTTCTACCCGGAGCTCGTAGCGATTTTTGTATCTTTATGGTTGAATGGTTTAAATTTCGGACCCTTGCTTATGTCGAATCACAAAAAAGGAGACCCTCTGAACTGCGCCAACTACAGAGGCATAAGTCTCCTCAACATCGCCTACAAGATCCTATCTGCCGTAAAATGTGAACGCCTGAAACCGTTTACCAACAACCTGATTGGCCCTTATCAGTGTGGTTTTAGGCCAGGAAAGTCCACAACCGATCAAATTTTCACACTTCGGCAGATCCTGGAAAAAACTCAAGAAGTCCAAATCGATACCCACCACCTATTCATCGATTTCAAAGCCGCATATGACAGCATTTATAGAGACGAACTGTACAGAGCCATGTCTAGTTTTGGTATACCGCCCAAACTCGTCCGTTTGTGTAGGATGACGATGGAGAATTCTCGCTGCTCCATCAGGGTCGGAAACGACCTCACCGACACATTCGATACCAAAAAAGGATTTAGGCAAGGCGATGCGCTGTCATGTGACTTCTTTAATCTGCTTCTTGAGAGAATTGTGCAAAACTCCAAAGCCAACACCAGAGGCACAATTTTCCAAAAGTCGGTGCAACTACTAGCATGCGCTGACGATATTGACATCATTGGTAGGACTCAACGTGATGTCATAGCCACGTTTGCTAGTATAGAGAAGGAAGCGGCGAAAATGCGTTTAGCAGAAAATGAGGGTAAGACTAAGTATATGCTGTCAACACGATAGGACACACAACAGGACACACAACATCGACGAATTGGACAGAACGTCACCATTGACAGATATAACTTTGAGGTAGTACGGGACTTTGTCTACCTCGGCTCCGCTATTAACTCTGACAACAACATCTCGTCAGAAATTAAACGAAGAATTACTCTTGCCAACCGCTGTTTCTTCGGGCTAAGAAGGCAAAGCCCTCACTCGAACTACTAAGGAAACCCTATATAAGACCCTGATCATCCCAGTCCTGCTCTACGGCGCTGAAGCATGGACCTTATCAAAAGCGGATGAAGAAATCCTTGGTAGATTCGAGAGGAAAATTCTTCGAAAAATCTTCGGTCCCGTTTGCGTTGACGGGCTATGGAGACGAAGATTCAACCAAGAACTATACGAGCTGTACAGCGACATGCCCCTGGTCAAAAAACTCCGCATTGGACGTTTAAGATGGCTAGGACATGTAGAACGAATGGACACCAATACTCCGGCTCGCAGAGTCTTCGATTCCCAGCCAGACGTCGGACGCAGTAGAGGAAGACCTCGCCTTAAGTGGCGCGCACAAGTGGAAACCGACCTCAACCAACTTGGAGTGCGCAACTGGAGGCAGTTAGCTAAGGACCGGGCTAATTGGAGAGGCATGTTGGTTGAGGCCCAGGTTCATTCCGGACTGTAGCGCCACTTAAATGAATGAAAATGAATGCTTATGTCGAATGAATGAGTTAGCAGCTGTCATTTGATTTTCAAAAATGTCGCCTGAAATGAATGTCAAGTGAAATGAAGGGTTGTAGTGATGAGTGCACCACCTTCGATAGTCTGTCCATATTTAAAAAAAATCTTCGATTTATGTCAAACAAGCTAAAGGGTGTTCCATAATTCACGTAAAATGTAAACTACTAGCATACGCCGACGATCTTGACATCATCGGTAGGACTCAAGGTGATGTCATAGCCACATTTGCTAGTATAAAGAAGAAAGCGGAAAAAATGGGTTTAGCAGCAGTTTACCTCAGCTCAGCTATTAACTCTGACGAGATGTTCGTCAGAAATTAATCGAAGAATTACTCTTGTTAACCGCTGTTTCTTCGGACTAATAAGGCAATAAGGTGGTAAAGCCCAACTACTAAGAATATCCTATAGAAGACCCTGATCATCTCAGTCCTGCTCTACGGCGCTGAAGCATGGATCAAAAATGGATGAAGAAATCTATGGTCGATTCGAGAGGAAAATTCTTCGAGAAATCTTCGGTCCCGTTTGCGTTGACTGGCTATGGAGACGAAGATTCAACCAATAACTATACGAGCTGTACAGCGACATACCCCTGGTCAAAAAATTCCGCATTGGACGTTTAAGATGACTAGGACATGTCGAACGAATGGACACCATACTCCGGCTTGCAGAGTCTTCGATTCCCAGTCAGACGTCGGATGCAGTAGCGAAACCCCTCGGCTTAAGTGGCGCGAACAAGTAGAAACCGACCTCAACCAACTTGGAGTGCGCAATTGGAGGCAGTTAGCTAAGGACCGGGCTAATTGGAGAGGTATGTTGGTTGAGTTTCAGTTTCATTCCGGACTGTAGCGCCACTTATGTAAGTAAATAGCTTCAATTCATAGAGTATTGGGGTTCTGTGTGGAATAGCAAATCGAATAAATGGCCGCCATGGTTTTTTTTTAATTGTAAAGAAAACAGTCCAATGGCGTTGCAAGATTTGATGGCCAATTCTGATCGCAAAACTGCCAATTACACGATTAGGAAATAATTCGTTCAGCAACTTAATTGTTTCTCTGGCTTTATGGCATATGGCACCGGCTTGTTGAAACCACATGTTGTTCACATCCATGTCTAGTAATTTAGGCAATAAAAACTGGGTTTTCACGATAACGAACACCATTAATTGTTACTGCCTGAACAACTGCATTTTCATAGAATGGTCCGACAATGCCTCCCGCCCAAAATCCGCACCAAATACTCACGCATTGTGGATGCATTTGTTTCTCAACAATTACTCGTGGGTTTTCTGAACCCCAAATATGACAATTTTGGCGATTAACAAGTCAAAAAATGAGCTTCATCACTAAGGATGATTTTGTTCGAAAAATCAGCATCTATAGTCCGTACCAAATCAGTTGGACAACGGTCGATTGCGCAGAGAGACGATTTAAGAGAAATTTAAAATATTGTAAAATACATTTTAAGAGACCTGCGCAGTAGAATGGCCAACTGATTAGGAACGGACTATACTTGTCGTTGTTCCAAAACCCATTCAACGAACTCTCTTCGTGATGCATGGTCAGTAGTCTTCAGTTCTTGAGTCAATTGAACTTGGTAAGCATGATGTTTCAAGTCTTGCAGGATAATTCGCTGTAAAGAGGTTCTCGAAATGCTCAAATCTTGAATACGGTGCCGAATTGATGTTACTGGACTGTCAGAAATACTCTCGTGAACTGTTTCGATGTTTTCTGTTGAACGACTTGTGACAGGATACCCAGAGTGTCTATGATTACTAATTGATTCAGTCTCTCTGAATTTTTCAATTATTCTCTTTACAGTTAATGGTTTTAAATCACTATCACTATCAAATTACGGACTGTAGCTGGCAAACCTTCATTATTGTTGTTCTCTCGTATAGCACTTTATTTCTACTAAGCCCAAACTGTCAGCTGTCACATTGTTATCTTTTTTTCCGTTGGCAACACAGTATTATTAAATGCCGAAGAATTCAAATTTTTCGTGAATTATGGGAGATCCTTTCCTACTACCACCCTGTACAGAATGATCGGGCATAACTTTCAAAACGATAGATGTCGACGATATTGAAGAAGATTTTCTGGGCACGTACTCAGCGCTAACTGAAATTTGAAGGGATTGGCAGGGGAAATCCAGGGTACTCATTCCGTAACTTTTAAAATGATAATCGTTGACGATAGTAAAGGAGACCATGGTATTTATACCACCAGCGTGTTAAAGGTAAAGGACTTTGCTGAGTGTCGAGGGAGATTTACCACATGCCATGAGGACTACTTCTTCAGAGTAGTAGCACTTTACATATATAAAATAAAAAGAATAAATTATTCCTCTAGATTAAAATAAATTAAAATGCTTGGTTAAATATACCTCCAAATTAAATTCAACTGTTTAATTGGACTCATTAAATATGTGCTCACAGTAAGTCCCGTATTCTAAAAAATATGTCTACCTCCATTTCTTACTACCTCGAGGCCAACATTTTTGGGCGTGGCACTTTCTAACCTACGCGTAATTATCTTATTAGCTATTCCTTTAGAAGGACCTACTTTGCATAGAATAAATCCAGAAATTACCCCCTCATAAATGATAAATGAAAAGAAAATTCCAGGAAAACCTCCTCATCGGCCTTGTGGTAGTCTGCATCTACTTGGAATGAGTTCAAGAATCGATGAGTTCCATTTAATGTTACTCCATGCAACAAAAATTGATTGTCCCGGCAATTGTCTGCAGCTCTCCAGCTGTCTTCAAAGGACATTTTCACCTAACATTAGACAACCAGCTGTGCTGTCCGCTTATACCGATGATATTTTTATTAACGACATACAGCTTTGTTACCTCAAACCCCCACCAATATCCCGGTCAATATTTGTCTTGATTAATGATTTTCCGCAACTTATGATGGGTGACAATCAAAAAAACTATATTTAATCATAAATCATGAAAATGAGAAAAAGTATTCCCGACACGCAAAAACCGTTCTCAATAAATTCCCTGAAGAAGAGGGATATGGAGGAATAAAACTCCCAAACAATGAAAAGAAATATTAAAATAGAAAAAAAAATCAAGTGAGTATCTCACCCCAATTTCCATGGTAAGTTTTGAAATATCGACCCCGAGAGCAGCCGCCAGCCAACCCTGTATGCATGCAAAGCAGGAGAATACATAGACGAAAGGACCCTTGCTCCCAATACTACGCACTAACAAAACAGCGCCAACAAACACCAGAAACTTCCGTGTCATGTGTTGGTATATCAACTTGCGGTACAGTGGGGGCTTTCGCTAGCTGCTGTCCACGAACCACCGAGCTACGACATATTCCACGGGTGTACCACCAATACCGCTGCCGCCGCATATCCCCATCGTGCAGTCGTTGTCGTCGACATCGTCCTCGTTGTCGTTATCCTCAATGCCCATGCCCAGAGAAGTCGCAACTCGCAATTAATGTAATCTGTTGTTTGAGAGTTTCGGTTGAATTCAGCAGCGTGAGAGAGAGTATAACATACTCTGTCAAGAGATCAATAAAAATGAGCAGATTTGTACGAGTGTATGTGCTTCTTCTTTTCGTCCTGTACGATGCGATGCTATCTTTTCTTTGTCGTCCTTTTAAACCTCGACAATATTGCAAAAATGACAAAAACACCACCAACAAAAACAACAACAAACAAAACCGTACTAAATGTGGGCGGCGATATCTGTGTACTTGAGACAAGAGGGATATGGATAACCGAAATAAAAAGGACTCTTCTCAACCATCTGCTCTTGTTACTGTTTTGCTGGTGTATACGAGGTCACAGTGATTTGTATCTATCCTAATTTTTGGCCTTTCCTTAGCACCCTCTCTCGATTCTCAGGTAGATACACTTTTGATGTATTTTCTTTCAATTTCCTGTTTCGAATTTCGTGAGAGAGCGCCTAAGAGAAAGGAGTCCCTTAGGTGGGTTGTAATATTTTTTTTCCCCGAGCTTGATGTAGGAATCAATCACCTGGCTCTGCCTCCTGTGTGTGGGTTTACCCTCTATCCTGACAAAGAAAAACCATTATTATTGATAATATCCTTGCCACTAATGATATCCACATTGCGAAGCAACAGTCTTTCAATTTATTTCCCGCCGCCCCTCACCGATGACATATCGCCGAAGATCATTTATTTTGCATTAAGGGCCTGTCTATACTTACGCGAAAATTCTTCTTGCACACGCCATAAATGATTCCTTTCAACGAGTGCTTATGTTGGGAAATCTATTTTTAGCATTGCGCACATCACATCCAAAAGAGAGATGAAAATAAAAAAAAAAAACAAGAACAGTGTGTAGAGGATAACAACAAAAAACCAAAATGTGTTGTTAATTCTTGTTGCACACCATGTTGTTTTGTTTTTCTTATTTTAGCACACAAATCGATGAAATTAGCCGTTGCTTTAATTTTATTAGCCCACTTCCACTATCAGTAATTAGTGCACACATACATGCCTATATTCACCATTCCCCAACTCGAAACAACCATATCGACGTGACACTACAAAAGAGGAGAATTAATGCAATAAAACATTATCTATTGAACGTTTTTGACATTCGAAATGACATTCAAGGGGTGAATCACATTTTGTTTTCAATTTAAGCTTTCCCCCTTTTGGTTTTTCTTTTATTTTCTTCATTTTGCTGATTGGGTTATTGTGCCGAGCGAATATATTGACATGATAATTGAGTTGGCATCACTTGGGTAATTTGCTTGTGAAAAAGATGTCAACAAAATGACAAATGCGACATCCAGATGTCAAAGTGACACCATGTGATTATCGTAGCAAATTTAACTAAATGTAAATGAACAAGTGGTGTCGGATCAGGTTGGCTTTTATTTTTGGTCACATAATTCATTCAGAAATTTGCATTCTACGAAGAGAGGTTAAGGTCTTGTAATTTGACGTGACAGGAAATCATTGCTTAAGGGGCCGGCTGTTTGTTAAACTGGGTAATTTAACAAATTTGTTGAAGTTTTCGGCAATAATTGGTTGGGTTAATTTTTGACAGTTAAGTGACAGATTGCCGGTTTTGTATGACATTGTTGTCGGCGTGGTCAGGCTATTGAATACAAAATTTTAATAGGTACATATTTAATCAAGCGCTGACACTACTTTGGAATATTTCGGTCAAATTTTGTATAATAGATGCAAATATTGCACTCAGATAAGAATTTTAAAATTTAAAATTTAATATTTTTCTTAATACCTTTAACCTGAATTTACCCATTGCTTATGTTCCATTTTTGTATCTTTTCAGGTAAATTAAAAAAAAAAATAGAGGACAACCGCTCAAGTGGCGATAGAGCCAGCTTGTGCATCAGCCAAGATGCTTCAATATTTATTCCGGTATGTATATAGGTAACTGCATCCTGTTAGGCGTTTATTGAAGTCGGGTTCTACTCTGCGGCTAGTAACCCATTCGTTATACATTTCTGCAGTCTTATATGCCTGATGCGTAGACTCTTAACTTGGAGTTGGATCGGCTAAGGTAAAGTGACAGCCAGCAAAGTTGAACTATGATGTTAGACAGCCAATATTAAAGCAATTTAAATCTGTGTCGAAGCACAGCTTTTAAGGTTTGCCATTGCACCATTGCCTCCAAACCTTGTCAAAGTTCGAAAGGATCAACGATATCTAATTCGCTTTTGCTCAATGCTTCAGCGCTGTAAGATAAGACTGAGATGAACAGGGTATTGCCCAAGGATTTCTTTATAAGTTCGTATTACAAATTAATTAACCAATTGCCTTCTTAGGCTCTAGTTATAGCATCATTGAAAAGCATCATTGGATCACAAAGAATGATGGAACTGAAATTTTATTTGACAAAACTATCATAAGGAAATGTTGTCATTAAAATCATCACCTTGAGGGAACAGCCACACTTGTATTTGAGATTAGGATGATAATTCATAAAAGTATTGACAGATTGAAAAAAGTAAACACACATCAATAGAAGGTCCTAGTTAATTTGGATTTTTATTCCAATCATTACTTCTAAAAAATAAATCTTGATCATCAAAACACATAAAGGGGGTTTCTGGGAAAGTTTTAGATAAGTTTGCTTTTAAATTCAAAAGGTTCGTTTTACATCAACTCTTCAATGATTCAATTTATAAAAAAGCTTCAAGAAGTAAAATAAAATTTCCAATGATGGTTTTCAATGGCAGGCCTAGCTTTATTCTCACAAGCATTCATGTGTGCGTATGTACTTCTTGCACTATGCCCTTCTGATTTATGCAGAACCCAAACAGCTGAATTGAGATACGCTTTTCTTAACAATTGACACTACAATTTGCGATAATTTATCAGATCATCGCAAAAATGCTTAGGTCTGCTACGATTTGGAATCGAACCCTTCTCTTCTATTCTGAAGTTCATCACACTAACCTTCGCCGCACTAACCTTCGCGCCACTGTCATCAAAAATAAGTTAAATTCTAACCTAAGCCAAAATCTTTAGCCCATTATACATGAATGGCACTTTCATCGACGACATCGACAATCTTTCCATGCTCGGTAACTATGTGTGTTAGTAACGACCCCTGTTAGAAGTCGCTAAAAACGCAGCGAAATTTGAAGGTTTCCTGACCTTCTGGTCCGGCCTCAATACATAAAGCGTATTATATACGTCACAAACTTGAGGTCAAAACCACATCTGGTCATGTGTAGCGTTCGGTAAAAATGATAGGAGACTTAACCTTAGCGAACTCTACAGTTTCGCTTGAACATCGTAGGAATGTCGCCCGACTAACAATCTTTTACCACTAATATAAGAAGAAATGCTCAAACCAAATAGACATTTGCACTCTACCCCTTCAAACATTCAACCGTAATATTCACCATGCGATTAATGCTAATCAATTTGCACTCAAACATATCTTCGGAAATATAGATATTCTTTCTTAAACCGTACAACAGGAATGTGTTCAGTATTTCCTCCATATTACAATTTGTAGACATTTAAAACCAACGCACATCGCTATGCTCAAACACTCACTATAAGGGTATTCATAATCCCTTTAGCGTGTGCTAATTTAAAAAAAAAAAAATTCGACTTATCACTAGGTCACTGCATCCAAATGTCAAATTGTGTTCCTCCTCCTCAAATCTCGTTTTGCAAAAATGACGTACTTTTGTAGTTGCCCGAAAATTCCGCGATTTAACATATCAAATTTTGTGACGAAATTCCTTCTCAAATCTCGCGTTTGGCTGAAATGATGCGTTTCGGTTCGGTGCAAATGTACATCCTTTACTTCTATAGTTGACTAAAAATTCCGGTTCACTCAATTTCGAAAAACCTCCTGAAATCTCACGTTTCGGTAATATGACGGACTCTTCTTATTAACCAAAACCTTTTGACCCAAATTCCGCGATTTTAATTGTCAAATTGTGTCAAATTTGTGACGAAATTCCTTCTCAAATCTCGCGTTTGGCTGAAATAATGCATTTCGGTTCGGTGCAAATGTGCATCATGTATTTCTGTAGTTGAATAAAAATTCCGGTTCACTCAATTTCAAAATACCTCCTGAAATCTCACGTTTGGGTAATATGACGCACTCTTCTTGTTGACCAAAACCGTTTCACCCAAATTCCGCGATTTTAATTGTCAAATTGTGTGACGATGAACGTACTTTTGTGGTTGACCAAAACCGTTTCAACCAAATTTGGCGACTTTAAATGTCGAATTGTGTGACTAAATTCCTCCTCAAGTTTCGCGTTTGGCTAAAATAGCGTACTTTTGTAGTAAAACATTCCGTTACACACAAATTCCGCGATTTTAAATGTCAAATTATTGTGACGAAATTCCTCCTCAAATCTCGCGTTTGGTTGAAGTGACGCGTTTCGGTTCGGTGCAAATGTACTATAACCCTCCTACCAAGACTTGTCAATAATTAGGTCCTACCCAACACCATCAATAACTTTGAAATATGCGTGATTGTTACGAAAAAATACCCCTGCTAAGGCCTTAAGTCAATAACCCCACAGAAATGTCTAACCTCCATACGTTTTATAATGCAGATTAACAACACTTGTGACATTAATTAACTTTGAATTGTATGCCATTCGTGTTTGTTGACACGAGAACCGTTCACAAATTTACAAGGGTAAATATGTAGATCACCATCATCGGTTGGAGCTAGTCACGGAAATCCCATTGAATTGAGTTCTTTCACGGACCGTCGCGCCTCATAAATGCCCGCTGGTGGTCTACTTTTGTGGTGTTGAACTTTGTTTTTTCCTGTTTATCCTCAATCAGCCGTGATTCACATGTCAGTGATTTTTTTTTTGCTTACGGTCGATTGAACATCTCACTTTCGTCATATTTCTGTTGCTAATTGTTTCATAAATCACCCACGATAAATAATTTCAAAAATCTCATTAAAAATTCACTTGATATTTAAATGTGTGCAAACAGGAAAATCTTTTTCTCAGTTGGCTTCTGTCCCAAAAGTCACATCGAGATGTTCGAGTTGTCTTACAACACAAACGGTATCGTGATCTTCATCCTCATTGGTTTCATTAATCACGTACATTTTGGCCAACTTTGCTAAGGAGCCCTCCTCGCAAGCGCCCCCAATGCGAATTCCTTTCGCCGCGTTCACCGGCGAAAATTAATGGCTTTTTGGCAGCACTGCCGTTGAGTCAACATCAGAGGTAGTGTCGGGTGCTCTCTCCTTTGGGATTAATGCGAGTGTTCCCGATTTAAATCAATTAATAATAATTCTTCTTTTATTACGGTAAAGGGCTTGCACCTAATGACTCACATAAAAGAAGAAAAAGAAAGTTTAACAATGCGTAATCGAGGTCAACGAAGATATTATTATGCCCATCGAAGTTGGACGATGACGGTGTTTTTCGCTTCAGTGATGCCTTCCGTTCAGGGTGCGTTTTCTTCCTTTTTTTTGTACAGCTTCGATGTGAAGTCGCCACCGGAAAGCACACCATCACGGGTGTGGATTGTGTCGTGTATATAATGTTGACGATGTGCTTTGGTAATGAAATTATATGACCTCACAGGACGACGATGGGTAAAAGTTGAAGAAAATCAGAATTGTTATGGTGCTGCCAAGTGACGTAGTAGCAGCCGCGTAATGACTTTGGTGCTTAAGATTTTTATTGAAAAATGTCTGTGCAGAGAGTAATTAATAGGAAGATTATGAATTTAAATTCGTTATTTTGTTTTCCTTTTCCTTATTTTGTTGGGAGACCTGGGTAAAGCGATTGGCGAAGTTTTTATAGCCCCGCTCATTTATCATTTGTGTGATGGGAGTCATTATAGTTATTTAATTCACGCGGAGATTTCCAATTTCAATTCTGTTGTCTGCTTGATTTTGAAGAGATTGAATTAGGGGATTAATTAAAAAAAATGTTATGTATGTCTGGAATATATGTTTTTTTTTTTTACTCATATGACAAATTGCGTCAGGGATGAGAGTGCGGTGTTCTGTCATTGCGTATTTTTTCTTTGTTGGACTCATGGAATGCAGCTGGTAATTTAGTCATTTACTTTCAATGCTTGAGTACCTACCTCTTCCAATTTTATTTGAGGACCTTGCTATTATATTTTGTTTATTGATGTGGGCATACAAATTAGCTTAAAAAGTCGTAGAAAACTTAAGACCTTGTAACGGGTGATTTTTTAGCTGGTTTGGTTTTGGCAACACTGGTTTTGACAGCTGACGTGTGTTTAGTACCTTGTGTCACTGTCAAACAGCTTCAGTTTGGTTTGCAATTTAACCATGGATCGTCTTACAAATGAACAACGCTTGCAAATTATTGAATTTTACTATCAAAATTCGTGCTCGGTTCGAAATGTTCATCGCGCGCTGCTTCCATTTTATGATAGGCATTCTCGACCTTCTGAGCAGTCTATTCGGAAGATTGTGACCAAATTTCGCACCAAATTTACTTTGTTGGACATTAAACCACCAACACGTTTACGTACTGTGCGTAGTGAAGAAAATATTGCGGCCGTATCAGCTAGTGTGACAGAAGACCGCGAAATGTCGATTCGGCGCCGTTCCCAGCAGTTAGGCCTTTGTTACAGCACTACGTGGAAAATTTTGCGGAAGGATTTGGGCGTAAAGCCTTTTAAGATACAGCTGGTGCAAGAACTAAAGCCAGCCGACCTACCACAACGCCGAATTTTTGGTGAATGGGCTCTTGGAAAGCTGGCCGAGGATCCGCTTTTTTATCGAAAAATTGTGTTCAGCGATGAGGCTCATTTTTGGTTGAAAGGGTACGTAAATAAGCAAAATTGCCGCATTTGGAGTGAAGATCAGCCAGAAGCATTGCAACAGCTACCAATGCATCCCGAAAAAGCCACTGTTTGGTGCGGTTTATGGGCCGGCGGCATTATTGGGCCATATTTCTTCAAAGATGATGCGAATCGCAGCGTTACTGTCAATGGTGAACGCTACCGAGCGATGATAACAAACTTTTTTTTGCCCGAAATGGAAGTTCTTGACTTGCATGATATGTGGTTTCAACAAGACGGTGCCACATGCCACACAGCACGCGAAACAATGGCGCAATTGCGAGGCGAGTTTGGTGAACAGTTAATTTCACGTTTCGGGCGTTTCTTGGTGAGTGGAGGGAGACGAAATGTGAATGTGTTTGGTTTAGTGTGTGTGGCTATTGACGAGGTGTGAGGCAATACATTTTTCTGCTTTGAGGTGATGGGACCTATCAGAGCGGTGTATGCGACATTTGTATTGCCTCATGTATGAGGTGCACATCACTAATTCATTCGTGAGATACCGGCCGATATGTGTGAAAGAGTATGCCAAAATTGGACTCAGCGGATGGGCTACCTGAGACGCAGCCGCGGTCAACATTTGCATGAAATTATCTTTAAACATTAAATTGCAAGGTTCAAACTATCGATTCAAATAAATATTTCATTCATTTTTTCGAATTTTTTTAAAAAAAAGTTCTAAACCTCTTAAAAAATCACCCGTTATTATAGTACGAATAACTAATCCTAGTCTTACTATCAACTACACCTAAGCTACTTAACCCTAAATTAAAAAATAATCGGGATAGCGAGCACTCATTGTAATTTGTCCTTAATGGTCACCATCCCAATCGTGTAAATTGGGAGCCCATTGAGCATACATTGGATCAGAGTCCATTTGTACTTTGAGATCCTCCCAAGTGTTTATTGCATTAGATGCATAACGGAGGCGTTACTCATAACTACCAGGCTATTCCCAAGACTTCCTAGCTAAAAATAACCTACACCCAATGCTTAAAACTAAGAAGGTTACTTAACACATTTAAGGTCATATTGTTGAAGCTACATCTGTCAAATTGGCTGTCATTTAATCAGTCTGTTTTGTCAAATCGTCGTGGACATAGCGTTCAACAACTCAAGCAATTGATAAACTTACTTACTTACTTAAGTGGCGCTACAGTCCGGAATGAACCTGGGCCTCAACCAACATGCCTCTCCAATTAGCCCGGTCCTTAGCTAACTGCCTCCAGTTGCGCACTCCAAGTTGGTTGAGGTCGGTTTCCACTTGTGCGCGCCACTTAAGGCGAGGTCTTCCTCTACTGCGTCCGACGTCTGGCTGGGAATCGAAGACTCTGCGAGCCGGAGTATTGGTGTCCATTCGTTCTACATGTCCTAGCCATCTTAAACGTCCAATGCGGAGTTTTTTGACCAGGGGCATGTCGCTGTACAGCTCGTATAGTTCTTGGTTGAATCTTCGTCTCCATAGCCCGTCAACGCAAACGGGACCGAAGATTTTTCGAAGAATTTTCCTCTCGAATCTACCAAGGATTTCTTCATCCGCTTTTGATACGGTCCATGCTTCAGCGCCGTAGAGCAGGACTGGGATGATCAGGGTCTTATATAGGATCTCCTTAGTAGTTCGAGTGAGGGCTTTACTACTAAATTGCCTTCTTAGCCCAAAGAAACAGCGGTTGGCAAGAGTAATTCTTCGTTTAATTTCTGACGAGATGTTGTTGTCAGAGTTAATAGCGGAGCCGAGGTAGACAAAGTCCCGTACTACCTCAAAGTTATATCTGTCAATGGTGACGTTCTGTCCAATTCGTCGATGTTGTGTGTCCTTTCGTGTTGACAGCATATACTTGGTCTTACCCTCATTTACTGCTAAACCCATTTTCGCCGCTTCCTTCTCTATACTAGCAAACGTGGCTATGACATCACGTTGAGTCCTACCAATGATGTCAATATCGTCAGCGTATGCTAGTAGTTGCACCGACTTTTGGAAAATTGTGCCTCTGGTGTTGGCTTTGGAGTTTTGCACAATTCTCTCAAGAATCAGATTAAAGAAGTCACATGACAGCGCATCGCCTTGCCTAAATCCTTTTTTGGTATCGAATGTGTCGGTGAGGTCGTTTCCGACCCTGATGGAGCAGCGAGAATTCTCCATCGTCATCCTACACAAACGGACGAGTTTGGGCGGTATACCAAAACTAGACATGGCTCTGTACAGTTCGTCTCTATAAATGCTGTCATATGCGGCTTTGAAATCGATGAATAGGTGGTGGGTATCGATTTGGACTTCTTGAGTTTTTTCCAGGATCTGCCGAAGTGTGAAAATTTGATCGGTTGTGGACTTTCCTGGCCTAAAACCACACTGATAAGGGCCAATCAGGTTGTTAGTAAACGGTTTCAGGCGTTCACATATTACGGCAGATAGGATCTTGTAGGCGATGTTGAGGAGACTTATGCCTCTGTAGTTGGCGCAGTTCAGAGGGTCTCCTTTTTTGTGGATCGGGCAAACGATGCTGAGGTTCCATTCTTCAGGCATATTTTCATCCGACCAGATTTGGCTTATGAGTTGGTGGATGTTACTTACCAAGTCATCTCCGCCGGCCTTATAGAGCTCAGCGGGAAGGCCGTCATTTCCGGCAGCCTTATTAAGCTTGAGTTTAGATATTGCTATCCTCACTTCACTCAGGTCGGGTGGTTGGCAGTTTTCGCTGTCGTTGCCAATATTGAATGGTTCGTTCTGCCTGACAGCGGAATGTTGTTCGTCATCGCCGTTTAACAGTCTGCAGAAGTGGTTCTTCCATATCCTCAGCATCGACTGTGTCTCAACTACAATATTTCCTTGTTCATCTCGACAGGATTCTGTTCGAGCCTTGTATCCTTGGCTTTGACGTTTTACACTTTGGTAAAACTTGCGAACATCGTTCCTGGAGTGGCACCTCTCTATATCCTCGATCGCGCGCTTTTCTTGCTCTTTTTTCTTCTTGCTGAAAAGCCGATGTTCTTCCCTTCTTCTTTGCCTATAGAGCTCAATGGCAGCTCTCGTCTTCACCTGCAGCTTAGCCTTGTAGGCCTCGTTCTTGGCTGCGAGCATCTGTCGGCATTCCTCATCAAACCAGGGGTTTCTTGCTGGTGGGCGCGAGAAACCTAGCACATCAGTTGCGGCTGATCTAATGGCCTGTTGGCATCGTTGCCATTGCTCTTCGACATTCGATGCTGGTGGTATGGTGTTAATCGAGAGGTTAAGGGATACGCGTTGTGCGAAGGTCTTGGCGGTCTCTTGCGATTGCAGTCTTCCGACATTAAATTTTTTCACAGTATTTCTGGATTGTTGTGGCGTGGTGGATATCCGCATTCTTACCTTGGCTGCTACAAGGTAGTGATCCGAGTCGATGTTAGCTCCTCGGAATGTTCGGACATCCAAAATACTGGATGCGTGCCTCTTATCTATCGCAATGTGATCAATTTGGTTGACCGTTCGTTGATCTGGAGACCGCCATGTCCCCTTATGGATATCGAGGTGAGGAAACCGTGTGCTGGATATAGTGGCATTTCGTTCCGTAGCGAAATCAATTAGTCTAAGTCCGTTACCAGACGTGTTGTCGTGTAGGCTATGTTTTCCGACAATACTTCTAAAGATGTCTTCTCTTCCTACCTTTGCGTTAAAATCTCCCAGCACGATTTTAACATCGTACTTCGGTAGTCGCTCATAGGTTTTGTCGAGGAGCTCGTAGAAGCAATCCTTAGCTATATCATCTTTTTCTTCCGTCGGAGCGTGAGCGCATATAAGGCTTATGTTGGCGAATTTGGCCTTGATGCGGATTGTTACTATGCGTTCGCTAATGTCTTGGAAACATAAGACTTCTTGCCTAAGTCTGGCACTTATAACAAATCCGCATCCGAATAGTCGCTGTTTCTGCTCACTATAACACGGTCCGTAGTATATGTCACAGTTTTTCATCCTCTTTTTGCCCGGCCCATCCCATCGTATTTCCTGGATGGCAGTAATGTCTGCTTTGTAGCAGTTTAGGGCTTCCGCTAGTTGTTCGCCTGCACCTCTCCTGTTTAATGTTCTCACATTCCAGGTGCAGATACGAACGTCGTTGTCCTTTTTTCGTTTAGCAGGGTCGTCAACAATAAAATCCGTCCTTTCCGAGGCTATTGGTTGCTTCGTAACCATGTTTTTTTTCTGTGGGTGGGTAGTTAGCCCAAAGCACAACCCCCAACCTGGAGGGCCAGTTCCAATTTATTAGATACCCCTAGGACACGGGGCCATCAGTATCCACTACGGGATTGAGCGCTGCCGTTGGCCTTTCGGTTCATCCGCCACCATCTCTGTTCAAGGGGCCTGACTAACCCTTGAAATTCCTAGACAACCTGTTGTCCGAATATGTCAGAGCAGCTCATCTAGGTTCGCCTGGGACAGCAGGCCGGGTATTCATCCGTGCCATTCTCACCAGGGTGTTTATAGTGTTGCTGTTTTTCGTCGTGTTATCAACACTCGCACTTATCGTTTAGCAAGTCAAATCCGGTTGGATGAGACCAGTACCCGATGGTTACCACTTGGAGGTAGAGATAAGCACATTTGATGTGTAGTCAGAGTTGCAACACTGGGCATTGCCAAGTTAACGCCAATCAGAGTCTACCCTCGTTCTACAGCACCCAACCATCAAGCAATTGATAAAACTGTTGTATAAAATGGGTGTTCTGTTCGGGCAAATTTCCGCGCGCATCGCCCATTTTACGGTCCCCACAATTGTCCTACCAAGAGGACTATTCGCAGTGTGGTGGATAAATTTGAGTCTACTGGTTCAATAAACGATTAACCAACACCCGTGCAGAAGACAAAGCCGCTGTACAAGTATGCAGGGGAGTCCGGAACAGTCAATTTCGCGTCGCTCACAAAAACTCGGCCTTTCGCAGAACACAACTTGGCGAATTTTGCGTCGTGAGGAGCTGAAAGGAAACGACCATAGACAGCGACTTGTGTTTGCTGAATGGGCTCTGGAGCCTTTAAAAACTGACCCTGATTTTCATCGAAAAATCATCTTCAGAGATGAGGTCCATTTCTGGATGAATGGTTATGTCAACAAACAAAGTTGTCGAATGTGGGACAATACCAATCCACATGAGATCCAAGAGCGTCCAATGCATCTCGAAAAAGTCACTGTTTAGTGCGCTAGAGACGTCTACGGTCCATATTCTTTGAGAACGACCTTATTCTTTGAAAACCAGACCATCACCGTCGACGGTAAAGGTCAATGATTTCCAACATCTTTCGGCCTGAATTGGATTATATGGACATGAACACCAACGACATGTTGTTTCAACAGGACGGCGCTATGTGCCAACACAGCTTACACCGATTCTGCCCGAGCGGTTTGAGGGCATGATCATCTCACGTGGAGGTGACGTGAACTGGCAATCGTGATCGTGCGATTTGACCCCGTTAGACTTGATATTGTGGGGTTTTCTGAAGTCCCAGGTCTATGGGAATAATTCACATACCACAGCGGCCCTAAAAGTCGATATAACCCATGCTTTCGGTCAAATTCAGCCTCCGGAGTCATGGAAAATTGGACATTTCGGATGCGCGCCACCCAGAGATCCCACGTCATTTCAAACGAAATAAAAATGTCGATAATATCTCACACACACTTTGTTTTATTTAAATTTAAATTTTATGATAAAAAAAGAACCTTTAGTACTGGACTGCTAAAGCACAGAAGCTCAAGAGCATTGCCGAAGTACCTCGTGGAAAAGCCGATTATCTCTCACAAATCGTTGGCGGTGATATAATTCCAGAAGTAATCTTAAAGTACATTTCCTAGCCAAGATCAATGAAACCTGTTGGATTTATATTTGGTGCAATATACAATTGACCTTTCCTCGTTCTAAGCTCGGCAGACGAAAACAAAAACGTTTATTTAACAATATAATTTATTATTATAAAAGTTCGACTTATCACAATGGCAACTGAGAGACGAGTGACAAGATTGCATACTTTACATGTGCATGTATATGTGTGTGTTCATGTTAAAAAGAAATGGAAAAGGGTTACTTTATAGTGCGAGTGAGACACTTTCAATTTGACAACAGTAATGTTCAACACTCCCACTTTTTGTCAACTTCTATAGATTTCAATTTCAAAAAAAAACTTCATTACGTTATGAAAACACATCACACAAAAAAAAAATGATCAATACTAAAATGATTTTAGTTTTTACAAACTCCCATCAACGTTCGCAGGAACTGGAACCGCTCTCTTGGTAGAGCCTTGGTTAAGATATCTGCGATCATGTCTGTTGTTGAAACGTATTGCAAATCGAAACAACCCTCTTCGAATTTTTCACGTATAAAGTGGTATCTGACATCGATGTGTTTGCTGCGTCGATGGAATTCTGGATTTTTTATTAATCTAATCGCGCTAGTATTATCCATGAAAAATGTTGTCGTTTCTTTAATGCTGTTTGGTGTTAATTCTGCAAATAATCTTTGCAACCAGACTAACACCTTGACCGCCTCCGATGCCGCTACGTATTCTGATTCTGTTGTAGACATCGAGACACATTTCTGTCGCGTACTGCTCCAACTGATAATCCCATCATTGTACTTGAAAACAAAAGCTGATGTTGATCTTCGTGTGTCGACGTCACCAGCATAGTCCGCATCGCTAAATCCACACAAACGATAACTTCCCTTTGCGTTGTATAGGATACCAAAGTTTATTGTACCTTTGATGTATTTCAAAATTCGCTTGAGAGCATTCTCGTGCGCCACCGTTGGTTTTTCTAAGTATCGACTCACGTTGCCAATGGCATAACTAATATCTGGTCTTGTCGCTATGGCCAGATACATAAGACTCCCAACCAACTGCCGATATGGAAACTTGCTTGGCTCTGATTCCTCAAAACATGAAAGAACTTGGTTTGGATCACTTGGAACGCATACTGGATTGCAGTCCTCGAAATGGAAACGTTTCAAAATCTTCTGAGCATATGCTGTCTGATGCATGAAGATGGAACCATCGGCCTGTTGGTTGATCTCAAATCCAAGAAAACAGCCTATTTGCATCACTTTGATTTCAAAATATTCCTGTAGATGTTTAATTACGGAGTCCACACTCGCCATATTGTTTCCTGCAACAATTCCATCATCCACATAAATAGCCAAAATGACAGTTTTTTCGTTTTGATGACTAACAAAAACACATGGATCTGAATCACATGCTATGAAACCAAAAAGTTTGATGAATTCCTTGAACTTCCGATTCCAACAGCGCGAAGCTTGCTTCAAACCATATAGACTCTTCAGCAATCTACAAATGCGTCCACTTCCGTCGTTGAAACCAACGGGTTGCTGCATGAAGACAACTTCTTCCAGTTCACCATTCAAGAAAGCCGTTTTCACATCAAACTGCTTCATGTGCATCCCCTTCTCAGCAGCTATGGCCAGAATCGCTCGCAATGACGTAAATCGAACCACTGGACTAAATGTTTCCAAATAGTCGATGCCATACTCCTGATTGAATCCACGACACACCAGTCGAGCCTTGAAGCGTTCATTTGAATCGTCTTGGTTCTTCTTCACTTTGAAAACCCATTTGTTGTCTATAACCTTTTGGTCCTTTGGTTTCTCAACTAATGTCCACGTCTGGTTCCTCAAAAGCGAATCGAACTCCTCCTTCATTGCTTTCAACCACTTGTCACTTTCCTTGGAGTTTAAAGCTTCTTCGTATGACTTCGGCTCCTCCATTGAAACCCCTTGACGTTTACGCAAATGGGTGTCTAATATATTGCCTTCATCAATTTTAGCTTCTGGTATCGGTTGTCCTGGCAGTTTCCCTGCAGATTGTTGATCTTTAGAATCCTGACGATTTTTAACTTCTGCTTCCTGATTATCTTCAGCTTCAGCTTTCTGATGATCTTCAGCTTCCTGATGATCTTCAACTTCTTGATGATCTTCAACTTCTTCAGGATCGTCCTTTATGAAGATATTGTTGCATTCCGGTTCCTTCTCGTCAATAGTGACTGTTGATGTTTCCTCTTCCAAAAACTTTACGTCACGGACCACTGAGATAGAATTTGATTTGTCCATGATACGAAATCCTTTTTTACATTCATCGTAACCAACAAAAACACATTTTTTTGACTTCGCGTCTAACTTTCTGCGTTTTTGCTTTGGTATATGAACGTAGACTTCTGAGCCAAAAATACGAAAATGTTCAAACGATGCGCGCTTGCCGTACCAAAGTTCATATGGCGTTTTGTTCTTTACAGTACTGGTTCCCGTTCGGTTCAGAATAAAAACAGCTGTCTGCACCGCCTCCGCCCAAAGCTTTGGACCTAGCCGATTCCATGATGGTTCGGTTTTCACGTTCTACACACCCATTTTGTTCAGGCGTGTATGCAACGGATATACGATGATGGATTCCATTTTCCTCCAATAGCTGCCTTAAAGGACGGTTCACGAATTCCAGGCCATTATCGGTTTGAAGATTCTTAATGGGGTGACCACATTGTTTTTCTGCTAACCTTAGGACTATTTTAAACTTTTCAATCACCTCCGATTTATTTTTGAGAAAGTACACAAAACGAAATTTTGATAAATCATCTTTAAAAAGGACAAAATACCTTGAGCCTCCTAGCGAATCCACCTCCATGGGACCGCAAACATCCGCATGGATGATTTCACCGCACTTTGTTGATCTGTCTGGTCGCAAATTAAAGCTCAGTCTATGTTGTTTCCCAAATGCGCAGCCATCACAGTCAAAGTTTTCGTCGATAAAATCAATACCGTTGCTTTTCAGAAAAATACGAACATGAGACAGATTTTGATGACCTAAACGTTCATGCCAAATACGCAACGAATCACCTTTCATAGCCACCATTGATTTGTCGTGCCTTGACTCAATTATTTTAAAAAGCATTTGAAACATACCGCCTTGTCTTGCTCCCACTGCCACCACATTCTTACCATCCAACAGCTTAAATGAATTTTTGTCTGACCAGCTTGTGTGTCCATTGTCCATTGCCTTTGTTGATGAGAATAGATTCGCAAACAAATTCGGTGCATACAAAACATTTTGGATTGTTTTCTCGTTCCAAGTTGTCCCATTGTATGACAGCACCTTTATATCGCCTCGTCCTATTGCATGCATCAGCTTTCCATCACCAAGAAGGACTTCGACTGGTTTATCTAATTTAGTAAACGTCATGAACCAATCACGCCGTCTACACATATGATTTGTTGCCCCTGAATCAACGAACCAGGCATCGCTTGTTCCCAGAGACTGAACAATGTTGCTGAAGAATGCCTTATCTCCATCTGCCTTACCCTGTGCCTTGCAGTCGCGTTTCCAGTGTCCAGTTAATCCGCATTTAAAACATTTTCCTGGTCGCCTTGGTTTGTCCTTCTTTTTAAACTCCATCTGATTTTGCTTCTTGACCGCACCAGTGTATCGCTTTGCCAGCAACGCTTCACTCGTTCTTTCTTCACCTAGATTCATATTTTGAACTCTAATTCGACTTTCCTCAACTAACAGCCGATTCGTTAAGTTGATAATCGTTCGATGTTCCTTAGCTGTTGAGTCCCATGCCGTAGAAAAATGACGGTACTCTGATGGTAGCGTCATCAATATTTTTGTGACCAACATACTGTCATCTACGTTGACGCCGGCTATCTTTAATTTGTGTACCAAATTTTCTAAAGTTGAAATATGTGTCGCGATATCGTGTTCTGGATTTTTCTGGTATGCGTAATACTGCTCTTCTAAAAGATGTTTGGCTGAGTCGTTGGTTTGCTCGTAAATCGAGTGCAGCTTGTCCCACATATCTTTTGAATTGGAATAATTGCATAAATGAATGAGAACCTTGGTCCCACATGAGTTCACGATAACTTTCTGTGCTTTAGCATCATTTTTTAACCATGTGGCCAAGTTAGTTGCATCATTTGGCTTCTGCAATGTTCCATTAACGTAGTCGTAAAGATCCAATGCCATCAGATTCACTCGTACTTGAAATTTCCACATCATCCATTGCGATGGGTCGACAAATTTTTCGATTGTAGATATGTCCTTTTCCATTTCGTCTTTTCTGCAACAAAACGCCTTATTTTATTTAACCGATGCTTCTCGAAGTATCTCCAGCAATTATCCGAAAATTGTTTTCAATTGCAAATACTTATTGCGCAGTCGATTTACAACAATGGCGTCTCCTTTGATGCGCGACGATATACGACGATCCTCGTGTTCACACAAAACGATTGCAATTATATTGTTTTTATCCTTTTCTGCGTAGAACTGGGCCCATAACCTGTTGGATTTATATTTGGTGCAATATACAATTGACCTTTCCTCGTTCTAAGCTCGGCAGACGAAAACAAAAACGTTTATTTAACAATATAATTTATTATTATAAAAGTGCGACTTATCACAATGGAACTGAGAGACGAGTGACAAGATTGCATACTTTACATGTGCATGTATATGTGTGTGTTCATGTTAAAAAGAAATGGAAAAGGGTTACTTTATAGTGCGAGTGAGACACTTTCAATTTGACAACAATAATGTTCAACAAAACCATAATTCAAAGAAATAAAAAAAAATCGTAAGTTATTCGCATAAAAGTTTACAACAACTTGACAGTTATGCGAATATGTAAATATAAAGAACACAAAAAACAGTACCTCCCCGAATTTAGTTCGGACACCACCCATGGAGTAAGTCTCCACTATATCCAACATCTTTCCTATCACTTTTTTGTTCTTCCCTTCTCTAACGCCCGCACTCTGGTAAAACGTTTAAGAGTATATGAAACCCCACCCCAAAGTTTTTTTCCACTTGCGCGAGTCTGACAAACATCTGAGATCAACACTCTCATTAGAAGCTTCTTAAATTTGCCGTTCGGATTCGGCGTCGTCTTCATTGTCGCAAAAATAATATCTCCGCATACACAGGGAGAAGCCCTCAATTTTAAGGCCCTGTATGGGCCGAAAATCCCAGATATATCAGCAAACTGTCAGCTGAAAGTGACATCTTATTTATGTCATTTGATCTTTAAAAAGTAAACGAACTAAAAAATTCATTCGGTTTTCGGATCGGTGTGAAAAGCGTCAAACCGATCCGAAAACCTAGTTTTTGACAAAAAGGTTTACATATACGCTTTGTACACCGAACCAAAACCTGAACAAAAAGATTTCGAAAACTATATGAAGCTTTCACACCGAACATTTTGTTTTAAGTTTAAAAAAAAAGTTATAATTTCACTTAGTTTATATAAATGTATGTCCATTTAATTTTTAAAGGCATGAAGACGTATTTATTTTTATTTTTAAGGTTTTTAAAAAAAATTATATATAAATGTTACCGTAAATAAAAAAAAATTAGTGCGAGTTCACACGCGCTACAAGTGAAAGTGTATTCTGGTTGTAAAATAATGAGACAAATTTACTATGAAGGTGATAAACAGAAAGCCAGAGAGCGATTTATCTCTTTTTCGTTACATACCTATTTTCGTTTCATAAAATCCGATTCAATTAAAAAAAAATTGAAATTCTCCCAAGACAAAAATAATTTGAGCTGTTCTGTGGGACGTGTGGAACATTTTTGTCGAATGATCAAGGAGTGTGTTGGCTCCAACAACATTCACAAAATATCGTAGCAAACCGCGACATTTACGTCGTTACCTACAATCTTCGAAAACTGAAAATACATGTACTAATTTAAATTCCCGACTAGGGTTTCAGGTTTTTTTTTTGGGCAAAACATTGTTCGCAGGTTTTTGCTTTGGTGTAAAAATGTTAATAACGTTTTCGAAATCCCATAGTTTTTCATAAATTTGTCTCCCCTTAAGAAAATGTACCACCATTCGATTTTTATTTTTCCGATCCTTCCATTAATTTAAAAAAATAAATAAATAGAAAATGTCTTAAAACCCACATCCTAAATCCTGCGATGTCTGACATCTTCCTTCAAAACGTAATTTGTATTGCATCGGGTACATTACTTATGTTTCTCTGTTACGAACACAAATTCTATGTCACTTCTCATTCCTAATTTATACATTCTCAACAATAAATAACAAAATGTTCGACGATGCTATCAAAAACAAATTAAATGGAAACTAATTTCCCTCCTCTCGAAATGACAAGAATTCCCCGAGGAGTTTTACGCAAAACCAATCTCCGAACACGTCTGCCCTCATGTAATACAACAAAGCATCTTATGTATAGCTACACCGGCTAATTTCGATTTACATAAATGCCTTCTAGGAGTTCACTCAAGAAACACCGGATATGTATGTGTGTCCATATTGTATTTTGGGTGTGGGTGGCTTATTACTCTATACGACAACATCGTGTTATGCAAATTTCGTCCCTACCTGTACCATAGTTTCACTTTGTTGTTACAAATAATCAATCGATTACTCTACCCCTGTGTCACGGGTCTCAGCTATTCCGAAATTTTCTAGATAACAAGATCTACAAAAGTCAACAAAAGGTTTCCGTCAAAAAATGTTTTCACCCATGACCCAGCAACAGTCTACAACAACCCATATTGGGGGGGAAAAAGTGGTTCGCTCACGGTGTTGCTCTAATGGCGGTAAGCGGAACTGCTTTTATGTGGAATTCGAGCGTGTCCATTGTTTGCTGAACTTCTCATAACCGAAAATAAAGAAAAAAAAATCCAAATATACACAAAAAAAAGTACGAAACAAACTAGAAGTTTATATTACCACCCAAGTTTAATGACCCTCCACTGTAATCGGCCACTTTTAGTTGGTGGTTCACAACTTCGTCGGGTACTCGTGCATTTTTTTTTCGTAGATACACATCTGACTGAGGTGAGCTCTTCTCCATGTCATTATTTACACTTTCAGTGGGAGATAATGACGCACTCTGCTCAAAGACAAGAAAACGTCAAAAAAAAAAATACACCAAAGAAATTACCATGACCCAGGTGTAAGGCTACGATTACATTTTGTCTGTCCGGTTTGTCTTTGTCTAATAAGGGTAATTTGCCTATTTTCGGAGATTGATTGCGGCCAGTGACTTGAGATTTCATTAGGAGAACAAATTCGCTTTGTTGGCATATCATAGCTCTTTCATTTCTTAAGGCCAAGTTGACAATGGGAATCTTTGCAAAACGAAAAAAAAAACATAGTTTGCACGTGAAATTTTATGTGAATTGTTGACAGTTTGCCAGAATGTACGTCAGTTTATATATATTTTGTAGGGAAATTGTTTATTTTGACATCACCATTATTCGAGTGGGCTATAGTTTTAGCCGTTGTTGGTTGAGGTGATGGATTTTATTTTTTTGTATGATTTATTTTCTGTTTGTCAAAAATGAACAGTTGGGTGACATGACAATGCCCACAAAGGTAGTTGTTAGTCTGTGTGTTTGTTTGGCACTCAAGTGTAGTCAATTGCAGTAGTTCATATTAAAATGTGACAGATGGTGTTATTTTTATCTTGTGGTGGGAAGGTGAATACAAATGTGACGTCAAAATTGTTTGAATGAGGGAAATACTAATGAGAATTAGTACATACCTAATTGAAAAAAAAACTGATGCTGACGCAAGGGGTAGGTATGGCAAAGATTAAAGAAACTGCTTAAATAAAATTATAAGAGTATGCAGACTCATATCAGCTGAAATATAGAACGCAAATCAATTTCAAATAATTGTAATTGTTAAAAAAAGAAAATGTTCAAAACTGTTTTGCAATACAAGAAGCCAAGCATAAACAGTTAATAATTTTATAAACTAACTATGATTCGATCTACCTCTTAAATTTCCTTTGAAAGATCTCTCTTCAATCTACTGGATTTCCTAACTTTCTTCTATCGCCAATGTTAGGGCTACACTTCTTAACATTTTAATAAATTTGTTCTTAAAAAAATACACATAATTGCACCTACAAAAATGTACCGCAAATAAAATAAATTACTGTAAACTCAATTATCTTAAATGCAACTGTCAAAACATTCGAATGCATTTTTCTCACATTCTAATTGTTGCACGACCTATTCCGATGGATATTCACGATAGCAGGATTTATTCCCTGGGAACAAAATGATTCGGGGAACAAAATTGTCCGCCGGAATTAAACAAATATCTAACATTACTCCCTGAGAAATCATCCTTAATTCCCATCAGAATGAAGAATATCGAACAAAACGCATATGAGTGGTACAACTTGAGCTACAAACAGCTATTAGGTTGAAGTAGATAAGATTTCGATCTTAATGCTAAGTATATCAAGTTCTCTTACGACCAAAAGCACAGTCAATAAATTTCACAATGTTGATATGGTAGTAAATATTTGCTTGTAAAAAACATGCAAATTTCGGGCTCTTAATCTATTCCGTCATAATATGGCATTCTGGCTGTCAGCTCTTTAGATAAAGCCTATCTACTAGCTGCTCATTTTTTAGTTACCAGTTCCACGCTTCCAGTCTTCTCTTGTATGTATGGAACAAATTAATTTGTTCATACTAGCACAATTGCAAGATTGTACTTGGACAGATTGACATTCATAAATCCGCTGGTTCTATATATTTACATACATACTTAAGTTGCGCTACAGTCTGGAATGAGCCTGGGCCTAAAACAACATGCTTTTCCAATCAGCTTAGTCCTTAGCATAGTGCCTCCAGATGAGCACTTCAAGTAGGTTGAGGTCGGTTTCTATTTGTGCGCGCCAATTAAGGCGATGTTTTCCTCTACTGCGTCCGACGTCTGGCTGAGAATCGAAGACCCTGCAAACTGCAGTATTGGTACCCATTCGCTTTACATGTCCCAACCATATTAAGCGTCCAATGCGATATTTTTTTTTACCAGGTCTATGTCGTTGTGCAGCTCGTCATGGTTGAATCTTCGTCTCAACGCAAACAGGACCCTATATTTATCGAAGAATTGTTCTCTTAAAACGATCAAGGATTTCTTCACCCGCTTTTGATATTTCAAATAAATTATACACTGGACAGGGCTTGACATCAATCCCTATTGTCAACAAACACGTCTCTTCTTAGCTTACCAATCTGAAGTCGCTTAACCCCTACCAAAAGGACTATGTTTCCTTAATTGATGTAAAAATATTTCACCCCTGCTAGCCTGGCCTATATGTATAAAGCCTTTATTCCCCTAGATCTCAAGAGCAACGCTCACATCTGAGTTGAACCAGAAACAGTAGTACTAAACAAGATTTAAATGAGTCCGAAGTAAACTTATAGGAGATATGGGTGTTGCGAACTTCATTGTTTCGCTCGAACATCATAAAAATGTCTCTTGACATACTTTGAATTTGCGCTATTTTGAAAAGCAATATAAAACGGAATTCAATCAACAATTCAGTCACAAAATTACGCCATGAACTCAAATCAGTAACATATTATGGAGCTTGTCATTATAATTGGGCAAAGAATAAAGATTTGTCGTGTTTTAATTGCGTTAAAATTGGGGATTCATTTTGTCATTTTCTATAGGACTTGTTTGTCTATGGTTTCAATGCTGGTCGAAAGTGCTCAATTATGCCTTTTTCAGAGCAAATTATTTTTAACACTTAGTTGGCACTCTTTAAAATACATATGTTCAATATGTCAATTTTATTTTTGAATTTTACATTCAATTCTAAATCAAATTTTGTAAAGGCGTCAGCAATAAAGAACATTTATCAGATTTCTTAACATTCTAAATTAATTTGCTAAACAGTGAAAATCAATATTATCATCTGTCAAAATACAATCTATTATTTTCTACACCATAATTATAGGTATGTGTTGACATAGGTACCTATAATCAGATATAAATTTTCACAGTCGATTTGCCAACTGCATAATAATATAATATAAGGTTATATAATTCACTAAATTTCAATATCAACTGACATCCAGTGACAAGTCAACGCTAACCCCACCAACAACACATCATGGAACTGGTCGCTTGTCAATTGATTTCCTGTCTGCGATGAATACCTACTTAAGAACCTTAACTAGTTCATGAAATTAAAGAAAGCAACACATTCAAGAACTCCGATTTATGCAGACCCAAACAAAAACCCATGGTCTTACACCCCTGTTATATGCATGAATATGCATTAATCTACAATTAAGTAATTACTTCCGATAATTTAAACGTAGCGACAAATCATATTGTTATACATGTTTGCATTTTTTTTTTTCTCTTTTCTGTTCCCTCGTTTTATTCTTTTGCATTTGCTGTGTTTTATTTCGTTTTTCTGTGTGAATTAATCGTCTCGTCTGGCAGTTCGTTCAGCTATACTCTCGTATACAGACACACCAGAATTCCAGTTACAGTTCGTTTAACTTCGAACCGCTTTTTCATCATTGCACCACCATCACACAACAACTATAAGCGGCACCTAGCTCTAGGTATAGTCATGTTCTACGAATACCTAATGTCAAGTGCACGCCGAGAGCTGCATGCAAAATGCAAAAAGCAAACACAAAATCGTGTGCAAATGGAAAATGTCAATCAGAAAATCGTTTTCCCGCCAGAAGTAGGTTTATATACGCAAGAGAATAGTTGTTTTTTGTTGTTAGTTCGTTCTGTGTTATGTTGTATTGCCATTTTCCATAAAAGTATCCACTTGGAAATTTACTGTCAATAAAACAATGAATATTAATGGAGAAATCATATTGTGACTGTCAAAACAGTAGCGCGAATACAAATAAAACCATCATGGCGGCGCGCACAGAATTCGTGACGTGAGAAAACTTCAGGCGATGAAAAATCCCTCTATCACATGAACATTTTGCCAAGAGTGAAACAAAGAACGATGGATAAATCATCATAGAAATATCGAAATGGTAGATTAAGAAGGCGCGCAAACACAAAAAAAAAAGAAAGTATCTCATGTCGTATGAGTGTGTTTTGTGCACACTAATACCACGATTACACTAAAGGCAGCGCAAAGAAGTCGATTTCAAAATCGATTTCACTATCGCTTGTTGCTCTGGCGTGGCGTTGCTACTACTGTTGCAGTGTGCTACGAAAAGTTGATCGTTACGTTGTTAATAAATTATAAAGTATTATTTAATTATCTTCACTTTTATCGTGTGCATTACAACGACGAGTTTGGTGACGTACATGTGTTTTTTTTCGACTCTGGCATGGCAAGAAGCAGAACTTGAATTCGCAGTGGCGCGAGAATAATTTGCTGGTTGTTGAGGTGGGACAAAAACATGTTTTGACGTGAACCTGCGTAATTATTTTGTTTTTGTTGTAGTTCTTTGTTTGTTGCGAAATTCCGGATTGATTTTATGTAGATATTCTATTGAATTGAGGATTTTAAAATTTATTTTAGCGCCATAAGTGTGAAACTTTTGGCTGTCAAAAAGAAGTAAATGGCAATGAATGGTCTAGAATTTCGTAAGGGAGGTCAAAGACTTAGTTTTTTTTATTCAGAATATTGGAAACCGGATTTGCAATATTTTATAAGAAGTGACGCAGAAGTCATCATATCGGATGAATTTGGCATTTTTTTTTTTTTTGCAAAAAGCGTGTTATGTCATTCGGACTTTGGCATTTTGTGTTGAATTTTTATGATTAATTTATCAACCCTTTCAGATGGTCCTTTCTTGGTTGCAAATGACGTCTTATGGTATCGAGACTTTGACATTTTTAAAGTTACTAGGTACCTTCGATAGATAATTGAGTTTGAAAAGTGTGTTGAATTGGACTAGCGATCGGATGTTTTTGTTTCGTTTGTATGGCGCATTGATTTTTTTTGACAGATGTACAACATTTGAAAGGAGAGCCTTAATTATTCAATTAGTTGTTACAACCTGTTTACGATAACAAACGTTTTATAAACAGTGTTGAATTATGAGGCTTTTTTTGATTTAATTGGATACAAGTCACATTTGGATTTTTTAGATATGCCATATTCCTTTTGTATTAATAAACGCGGCGCTTCGGTAACTGTTGTTAGACAACATATGTAATTTCATTGTGAATTGAGATCTCTTCATTCGTGACAAAATTGCACTTTGTACATGAGACTAATACATTCAAACGACGTATGTTATCAATAGCTAGCGCCATGCTATCATAGCGAAAAAAACACTCCAATCCGAATTTTGATTTAAAAACAAATACACTCGAGAATTATACCTATCATTACCTTCAAATTCATTTGAATGCACTCGCAGTTGGGCTGTCTACTTATTGCTCCATCAAGTGGATAGTTAAAAAAAAAATAAAACGCGTTTGCTGTCTCTTATAATCACATCTTTCGAGTCTTCTGATAAGATTGTAATCACAGTCATTGACAATTGTTGTGAGTTAGTACGTTCCTAATTTTATCTAGTGACCTTCTTAGCGGTTTTTATTGCACTATTGTATTAGCAATAAAGTTATGTTCTGGCATTTGTTGAGTGCTGTTAGTAATTCTAAATTGGTAATAAAACAAATTGCAGTCATGAATGGCGGCAAGGTTGGATCTTATCTTATCGACTGGATTCATGGAAGTAATATCCAACATGATCGTGAACAGGTCCAATGAAAAGTATTCAAAAACAGTTGAGAGACCGCTTTAGGTATATCAAATAAACAGAAGTTAGGATCGTTGATCTTTTCGAGAGTCATGATCAATAGTGATATAAGTAATCAACGAATAATAAGGCGATTAATAAAGCAATTACAATCTTCCCTGTGATCAAAAAGCCCGCATAAATATTCTTTTTAGAACGCGAATCCTGTATCCTTCTATTGCTAAATCAGTGATTTCAAAACTCACTTAACTGTTTAGAACTAAGAAATATTTTACACCAGTCCAACTACTACTGCATTATATGCCACAAGTCTTAAAGACATGGAATCTATTCGAGGTAATCCACCCACCTTTAAGACGTTTATATCTACTATATCTCCAACCTTTATCTCAGCTTATACTTGTCGCAGATCAGTCTCTTTTTTCCGTCAGAATTTAAAAAAATCTTAGCTTCTTCGATTAAACAAATATTTAAAATGGCCGCATTCTTAAACCCAGATTACATCGGAATAGTAAGGTAACGCATAACCTTACCTTACCCTTAAAAAAAAAAAATTAAAATGTAAAGTGCAGTAAAGACTTTGGCGCAAATTTATAGTCGTTTAAAGTACATTTTAGAATTATTTAATCGCGTACTTAAGCGTTTTGGTAACCGTCAAAAAGTTTTGGTAATCGTCAAAAAGTGTACTTTAGCGTTGTCACTCTGCATTAAAGTTAAAGCGACAGAAACCTCACTTTAAATATTTAATAAAGAGTTAGCGTTATGTCACTTTTTAGGTGAGTTTGATTTAGAGGCCTCAGAGGAATGTCCATTAGCATACACTAATTAGCGCCACGTTAAAAAAGTGTCTATTATTGAAAATATGTTAGAGCAACCTTTTAATTTAAAGTACCTTATAACTAGTGTGGAGTTAAACCCTTAAACATCGATTGACTATAAATTTGCGCCTTTGATTTGAAGTAAGAAGTCAAATAAACGAACAAACCTTTTTTCTTTGGAATGAAACAGCTAAAATGTCAAATTGGAATTAATATGGCAAAAAAAAAACACGATAATTGTAATCATTGCATACATATACCTTCTTTGAATTTGTGAGAGGTAATTTGAAAGCAATTAAAAAAGATTATAGATTTGTGAGCTTTAATACAATGTATCCTATTGAGTTGACCAAAAATTAAGTCATTTAAATCCATTTTAAAGGATTTAGAATTATTGTAGGACTTGTTTTGTTTCTTTACAATATAAATGTCATGTCATAGGAAATTTGGAAATATAGCCAGTTGTCAAACGTAATTCGTAAACTTAGTGAGAACACCTTTTTGGTGAAATTACAAATCAGCTCATTTGATCCCCAGTGAGAACGTAGTATTATGCTCAGGCGAAATTTCAGTTTTGGAAAAAATTCCCCCTCAAATCTCCCTGGTTAAATTGGTCAATTGAGCGATGACCTTACTTATTTTATGTTTTGGAACGTGGTCTTTGCCTTTAGCTGTCTTCGATTCGACCAATATATATTTTGCTGTTGTGATTTTAATGGTATAATCTTCTTGTCAAATAAATACTCAGTTCCATCCAGATTTGTGATCGTTATGCATAACTAGTGCATGAAAGAAAATTAAGTTCTAAAATCTAAGCGAATAAAATGTCTGCATCTGGTATAAAATGCTCAATGACAGTAAAACTTGTCAAAATTTACAAAAAGAAACTCTTAAATACTTTGACATCTTACTTTGAAAATGATTCTACACGATTTTGTTAACCATACCATTTAGCTGTCTTTAAGAATAAGGCTGCAAATGACCTCTTTCTAGTACAAGGACATCCATACGCCTGCTTGGATACATATAAAATTACAGCTGTCAATATTTTACAATTACTAACACGCATAAAACCTGTGCAATCTAATTCAATGACTTAAACATTTTATTGACATTAAAAACACCATAAGAACAAGCTTAATTCATTCAAGACTGCAGTACAATTAAATAACTCGTTGCTCGTGGATGTACTAGTAATTCCATTAATTAAAAAAAATAATTGCCCTCACAAACGTCAGACTGATGTAATAATAATTTTTTTATGCAAATCCGAATCAACGATACTTTCCCGCCCAAATCAACCAAACTGAAACCAGAAATTAAGTCGCCGAACGTTTGCGTTTACACTTCCGGTTCAATAGCGTAACCCACTTCTGAGTAAAAGTGAAAACAGGAAGAGCCAGGAGGAATGATTTTAATACCGCCTCGTGTTCGTTCCTTTTTTTCCATCGCAAGTTGATCAATAACTGTTTGAAGTAATTACAAAACATGAACACCAGACACAAAACAAAATGTACAACAGCAAAACAAAAAGCGCAAACTGCGCGTTATCTGAGTGACTACGCAACTTGTTCGCATGCACAACGACAACAGAAATAACCTGTAATGATCTCACTTACATGTGATCGTACCACAAGATCACACCTCAAAACTGGAATCTGAACAAAATATTGACAGGTCAACCTCGTAAGAATGTGTTGTTTGTTGTTGCACTCTGTTCGTCTTCGAGTGTGCACTCACTTGACCCCACAGTGAAAGGATTCGAGTAGACAAAAATGTGACAACGTCAATCAATAATATTTTCATTAATTAAAACCAGGGACTCTTCGATATATGTAGTTGATTACTGAAAGGACCAAAGAGTGAGTGAAAGAGATGAAATGATAGACAAAAGCACAAACCTTAAAATTATTTATCGATGAGTACCTAGAATCTACAAGGATGCATGCATTTATTGTTGTTGCTCCCCGTCTCTGACACACAGAGAAAAGGACAATAATCATCGTAATTGCATTTTGTAGATGAGTGGGATTATGTACGGCTGGGTCTAATGGTACTGACATATCTTGCAATTAAAATGTTCACTACGAAGGTTAATTTGTTATGAACGCTGCTCTGTTCTGCTCGTAGTGCTCTAAGGGGACGCGGTATGGCGCGACGAGGTAAAGGATGTTGCATGTGGTCTTATTTAACGCATAATCCCGACTGTATGGTGTAACAGCAGTACGATATCCTTTCGAGCAGAATTACTTGAATTGAGTGCGGTGTATGTGGGTGCAAATATAAGTGCACAGATAGTGTAGTTGGTAGTTGTCACTCATAATATCGGCAACGTTGGGGGAGCCATGAATAATACCCTAAAGGAAAATCAATTTTCTTGGAAATAATATGAGAAGGATATACAATGAATTTATAACAAGTTAGGTTTTTAGTTAATAAATTGGAATATTTGTGAGATTGGAAGTGAATGTGGGTAACAGGTAATGTTGGGCGGAAGCCTTGACCTCTTTTCAAGAGAAAACACAAAAAAGGAACTCACGGAAGGTAGAGCTTTTAATAGTAGAGGAGGATGTACGACGCCAACATAGACAATGTGAAGAAAACATTTGAAAAAAGAAGAGTCCACGCCATACATTTATCGTAAAAACGTTGCATTGTATAATTTCTTTAGCTTCTCGTTTTTCTTTTTTTGGCTCTGCCGCAGTTACTTCTTTCGACTAGAGCGAATTTATTACATTTTTTTAACGGTTGCACCTGATATTCCTATCGCTACATGGAGTCTTGGAGTCTTGACTCTGCCGACGCGATGTGTCAAATAGCCAAACAAATTTGGCCAAAGCTGGATTTAACAAGATCCAAGGGACTGATCTCTCTCGCTAGACCGTATATTATTATCGCCACTATAGGTGCCATCACTAGGCCTTCATTCGAATAACTTCTGCTGGAGCTGTATGAAGAGAGGGGAAGAAAAAACAATACTTCATCTTCTTTGTAACTGCCCGGACCTTCCAAACAAAAGGAAGCTTCATCTTGGAGCTTACTTCTTTCGAAATCTCTACGATTTGTCAAACGCGGATGTGAGAAGTCTCCTACGCTTCATTAATAGCACAGATTGGTTTTCCTACAGTTAGCAAATAGAAAACACTTGATCCACGTGGTATCACAATGGTCAAAAAACTGGTCTAAGTGTGCTGGCGAATAGCTGGTAGCCACTCTAACCTAGCCTTATCAAAACTAGCTTACGAGTTTGATTAACGTTATTATTTGAAATGAAACTGCGTACCCAGCTTTTCCCTTAAAACTCGAATAACACTTTTTTCTATATAGGCCAAATTTGAAAAATCTTTAATTTCTCGTAACCTCTATTGTCTATCATAATATAATCGAAAACCGGCATTTGCAACATTCCCTTATAAACAGTTATTGCCTTAACTGAGGCTGATAGATTTTAGCCAAAAATGGAAAATCACAATTTTCTGCCACAGATTTCCTAAAATTCTATTTTTAGATTTCTAATAATAATTTAAACAAGTACGTTACGACCCAGTTCACCCATTCATCGTTTCCTCCAGCTTGTTTTTGTCATAATTTCGTGCATATTTACAAGCCACATGAATGACAGCAGAATAACGCGTTTCCCCACTATACAAGTGCTCCTTTATTAGTACTATTACGTCACATGTAAAACATACCGCGATTCTAAAACGTACATCTATGATCTATCCACTATGTGTTCAACCTTTGTTTTTGCATTATAAGTCGCGTATTAATAAGCGATTAAAATCTGACGATATTTTGTCACACAAAAAATTTTAACCTAGTTTCAGTGTAACAAGACCATAGACCTTTTTACGTCAAAAAATGAATTCAATAGCACTCTCGATATTGAGGTCAAACTGAGAAGGGGAAGGTTACCACCTATATACTTTAGATAGCTGACATAATATAAGATTTTAAATTTAAGTGAATTTCTAAACAGAAAGAAATAAAAGAAAGAGGAATTTAAAATTTTGAAAAAGCAAAACTAGTGGGTACTTGACAGATTTCGATGCTGTGTTTTCGAGATTGAAGTAATCATCTATAATATTGCATATCCTTATAAAATCAAATCCATTTTTGAAGATGATGATTGCCTTCCAGCATTCATCGATATAGCTGGATCGATTTCGTTGAAGATATGATAATTATCGTTTAAGGCGAGATTCGAGGAATCCAGAGACAGACATACGTTTCTAAATCGACGTTGCTTTCAATTCTAAAGGGACAACTCAACATGTTGCACTTCTACAAAACATTCATTTGATCCATATTTAACAAAATTCTGTTTCGAAATAACGCCGATATCAGTAAATTGGATAGCCCATTAAAATAATGGTCTTCATATCTTAAGATAGGTTATATAAAAATAAACACCATAATGTTGTTACAATTAAAGCTGAAACGTGCTTTTAAAATTGGATCAAAAGGATACACGCTTGCAAAAATTTGTCAGATATTTTATTCCACGTATAACATCGTCGATTATACTTAATTATAAAATAATATCACCCCACCTTTTAAAGGCCAAATTTACTTGATTCGATATTTAAATTGACGACAGCCATTTCGACATCCACTATAAAGAAAAACACGAAACGTGGCTTCCGATGATTACATTTCGATGTATTAAAAGAGATTACAAACATTCCGATCAAATATTTCACAGTTGATTGAACATCTGTACAGACGTTATGACATTTTCTAAAAAAATAAAAAAAATATTGACATGCGTTGCATTATGTTGACATGTTATGTTGACATTTAAAGATAAGAAGGTTAGATGACAATTTAAAAATGTGAATTCGATTTTTATATTTCTGATTTTGTATTGACTTGACAAGTGAACGTCAGCTTTTCCATTATTTGTCTTTTTAATAAAATATAAGTTTAGTTTCCATATTTGTGGTGATAAATTGAAACAATTGAAACAACGCCCACTACTTCGCGTGTGTAGAAAAAGATTTTTAACAGAGAAGGCCTTCTTCAGTCGGCTTAAAGCTGGAGGTCCCCACAGTGTGCAAGAAGTTCATACGTACAAATAAATAGTTGTGAGAAAAAGGGGCTTGAGCCTGTTGCGCAAAATAAATGTGTAAATGTAAAATTCTTGCAAGAAAGAATGATGGAGGAGAGATCATTGAGATAGAGACCGAAGATGATGTTGATAGGATAGCATAAAAAAGCATTGTTACTCTCTTATTTTATAACTACAGTGGCGAACAAAAATAAAACACCACAATGGAAAATGAAATAAATGAAATTAAAAATATAGAATTTAAAACTCTGAAAACAAGTGAAGAAATCAACAGCTATATAAACAATATAAATGAACTTTCATGTTTTTTCTTAAATATAAGATCGCTAAGAAAAAATTGGAATGAATTTTTAATCATTATAAAAAATATTTTGAAATATGTTGATATATTTGTTTTATCGGAAATTAATATTAAAGCGGAGGAAAACAACTTTTTTAAAATTGATGGATTTAACTCTGAATTTTGTAACAGGCAAAACATAAAGGGAGGAGGACTAGCTATTTTTGTAAAAGATAACATTATGTATGAAAGAGTAATATATGAAACTTCAAACTACGAAAGTATTATACTGAACACCAAGCGAGAGCAATTTGAAGGTACAATAATGGCAGTATATAGACCACCAAAAATTAATGTAAACCAATTTATCCAAGAGATAAGCAACAATATAGAAGAAATAAACAACAAAAAAAGTCTAATTATTATAGGAGATTTTAATATCAATATTAACAAATTGAATGATACTGGTGTCGGTAATTATCTATCAATGATATCATCAAAAGGACTGATGAATACAATAATGTCAGATACAAGAGTTGATATAAAAATAAATTCTAAAACTTTGATTGATCACTGCTTAATACGCACACAAAACAATATGATTAAATCCGCAGTGGTAGAAATAAATATATCTGATCACTATGCAATATATACCGCGCTTCTGTGCAATGAAAGAGAAGGACTGATTCAAAATGAAAAACAAAAACAAATTATGAATAAAATTCTTTCGCAAGAGATTGCTAAACAAAATTGGGATGAACTTTACAATTTTACTGAAGTAAATGATTTTTACGAGAACTTTATACAAAAATTTAATAACGCCGTTGACTTATCAACGGTAACAATCGAAAAAAAGAAAAGAAAAACTGAGCATGCCTGGGTGACCATCGAAATACAAATTGCATGCAGAGAAAGAGATAGGCTATACAGAAGATTCAAAAACAACAAAAGAAATCAGGACTACGAAAAAGAATACAAAAAATACCGAAATGAGTTAAACAAAAAAATTAACTACATCAAGACCAGATACTATAAAAATAAATTCAGTGAAGCAAAAACTAATCCTAGAGAAACCTGGAAAATAGTAAACTCAATTCTTGGGAAAAAGATAAGCAATCTGGATGAAACACTACAAAGAAACTTCGCAAACACTGGAAATCTGGGTGAACTTGTAAACATGTTTGCAACAAGACTTACCTCAGAAATAACCAACACAGTACATGAATGTGACATAACAACTTTTCATGGTCCAATAAACAGCTCGCAACATTCTATATTTATAGAAGAAGTTACCATGCGAGAAGTTGAAAATGTGCTAAGTTCACTTAACGAACAAAAATCGGCAGGAATAGATGGCATAAGACCTAAGGACTTAAAAAACAATGCCAGCAAACTATGCCCGGTTATAACTGAAATAGTAAGAAAGAGCCTCGAGCAGTCAATAGTTCCATCTTCGCTGAAGACATCAGTTGTGCGCCCAATACACAAAGGTGGCAAAAAAAATGATATACTGAACTATAGACCAATTTCCATTTTGCCAGCGATAGACAAAGTACTTGAAGAAATTGTCACGAGGAGGCTATATACTTATTTAGAAAAGTACAAACTACTAGAGGGAAATCAATTTGGATTCCGAAAAAATAAAAGCATAAACAGACTGCTAGGAGATTTCACGAATAGGTTATATTGTAGCTTGGATAAAACCAAAACTCTATTGTACTGTTTATAGATTTTAAAAAGGCTTTTGATACCCTGAGCCACACAAACATTTTATGGCAACTAGAAAAAGTCGGTGTACGAGGACCAATTTTGAATTGGTTTGAAAGCTATCTAAAAGAAAGAAAATTCAGTGTAAAAATCGGCGAACATTACAGCGAACATGAGAACTCAATCTATGGAGTTCCACAAGGATCAAAACTGGGCCCGCTTTTATTTATCATATATGTAAATGATTTGCTATCAGTACTCAAAAACAGTAAAGGATATGCATATGCCGACGATACGGCAATTATAGTGAGCCATAGACATATTGAGACAGCAGAGGCAATAATGCAAAAGGAATTTGATGCAGTAACGGCGTGGTGCCATGACCACGGTTTAATTATCAATGCAAAAAAGACTAAAGTCATGCACATTCGACCACCACATATTTTAAAACACAAAATAAAAATAAAAATACACGAAGCTAAATGTATTCATGCAGCAGGAGATTACCTCAATCTGGATAACAATGACAACTGTTCGGAGATGATAGGAAATGTGTCAATATACAAATACCTCGGTATCACTCTAGACTACAACTTAAAATGGAGTACCCACATAAAAGAACTAACAAACAAATTAAGACATAGTGCATATGCTTTGTTTCACCTCAGCTACCATTGTCCAGCAAATGTTCTAAGACAGTGTTACTTTGGACTAGCGGAATCATATATAAGATATGGCATTCTCGCATGGGGTAAGGCTCCCCAAATGTCAAGTCTTGAAAATATTCACCGTAAACTTCAAAAGATTGTATACCAATCGAAATTAGGAAAACACTACGACAGACGACTCATCGACGAAGATATAAAACTGCTAGATATCACACAACTGCACAAACTTGAAATAATATCAAACTTTCACAACGACGATACATACAAACTTCAAACTCAACAAGCATATAACACCAGGAGAAGACAACAAAATCAACTCACAATCCCGAGATACTGGAATGAATACGGCCGCAGGAAATATGAGGTTACAATCCCTACAATTTTGAACGAGCTTCCAATAGAAATAAGGAACTTAGCAAAACCAGCATTAATTAAAAAAGCTAAATCCTTTTACTTAAATAATGATTTATAAATAAAAACATAAAAAAAAAAAAAAAAAAAAAAAAAAAATTTTAAGAGACTATTTTAAAACTCACTTGAAATTATATAAAATCATTTTTGTAAACAGTCTTCTGCAGACAAGCCAATTAGGCTTTGCAGATTTAAATTTAAATTTGTAATATTTTATGAAAAATCAATAAAATTGAAATTGAATTGAATTGAATTGAATTGAATTGAATTGTCTTTCAAATTTGAAATACCTTGTGAAGCATATATTTGAACCTCCTTTTGAAAATACGGTTTTTCTTAACCTTCCCAATATTTATTTGATCCTAATTAGTAATGAAGGTCCAGAGATTTGGGGCGCATTACCAAACATTTTCCTCATCGCATGATTTTCCTACCCACCTGAATGTTTTCCTGATCTCACTGCTAACTCCACTTTCCTTTCCAACAAATGTTCATAATCTACTTGCGAAAATTTACACCTCACCGACTCTTCTCCATACCCTACAATGCTCAACGACCTCATGAAATAAAATCCAATGACTTAAAATGGTGAATCCTATAGCAGTATTCCTCGCTGAGGGACTGTTGTTTATCGAAAATGAAAATGACACTGATGACACAGTTTTGGAGATGATTATTTTGAGTATTGATTAGGCTCAGGACAACGTAAACGTATGCTTGATAGCACAAATGGAGCGTTCATAACTAAATAGTATGTATGTATAATCTCTTTAAGCTTTCTCTAATTAAACTCCTGAAAATCCTTTCTTATCTCGCATATACAGGTAATGAGTAGTTTCCTTCCAAAATGTAAACATTCTAATCTTAACATTTTCTGAAGAAATTTCAAAACATTTTTTTGGCTGGCTCTTGTTTATGAATTATCTTTCATTTTTTACCGATTTTGTGGCGTATGTTTAAAGATAACGCAATTTTGTTGCATTTCGATAACGTTTTTCGATTAAATTCGTATAGTACTTGCTGTTTTAGAAATTATTATTAGTTGTAAAAACTACTTTACATAAACGTAACACGTATTTATATTAATTATTGTTACTTTATTAGTTTTTACAAAAAAAAACGTTAATTTCACATATTTAGTAGCACTTGTTGCTTAACAATGAAGTAACGGCAGTAAAATGACTCCCAGTAACTGTTTTCGATAACAATCGGTTTACATTCGTATTTCCTTACAATTCAAAATGAAAATAATGTCAAACATTAAAAATCCAGTAATACATGATAATAATGTAATTCAAATGAATAATTTGTTTAAAGTGGAAACGACACCTTAAGCATTATTGAAATACTCTTTAAATTGATAACTAATCAAACCAACAAAAATTATGCAAACTGTCAAACTCCATCAAAATTACATTACATATCCTTCTGTCAATGTGATGGTTGTCAAATTTCTGACGTTTATTATCTACACTGATTAGATACTCAAATAAGTCTGTATAATTTCACTTAATACCCAGTAAAAATAACGTGATGTGACACATCCAACCATTTACCATTAAGTCTCGACAACATCGCCCATTATATACTAAGCAGGGTGAAACATATTTTAAAATCGCTCCACTCAAAAAATTCTAAATGCAAACGTGGGTAGTAGAGGCAACCTGTTGCTTACTCCTGGGGACAGGATGAAATCTAGGTAATTTCATTTAAATCCCTTTTCTATCCCAAAATGCTAATAAAAAAGATTTGGAAACATAAAAATGCCCATAAGTAGTCAAATAAATTATAGAGAATTTCCTTTTCAAATTGCACGAGATGAAATAAATTTTTTTTTTTTCGAAAAAAAATAATCATATATCGAAAGCTAATAATTACTTTAAGATATGCACAATGTACATATACGCGTTTTATAGATTAATTGCAAATATATTTGATTGATTAACACAGGACAACGAAATTGCACTCAACATAATTAAACTCGCATATGTTAGTTTAGCATCGCCTATGAATATTGATTAGCTCATTAAAGCCTTCGTTTTGTTGGGGTGTAAGCTTTTAATGCACTTCAATAAGTTCGAAATATAACAACAACAAAAAAGATATGTATATATATATGTGTCGATGACAACGTAAAAACACTCAAAGAGGTTGACTGTATATATAATAATGTAATGGGACAAGTATCCTGCATATCCCTAATTGCCTAGAGGCAATTACATTAATTAATTTGCAGAGGTGGAATAATTTAATTTCGATAAAAACCTGACTGTGTGATGATTTGTGCTAAAAGCGATTTTGTATTGTTATTCAGTGTCAAAGAAAGGCGAGATAAACTTTATTTGTATTTAATTGAACGATTTATTCCCTTTTTTTTAATTTTTTACCATGTAGTTGAAGTAAATAATGAATTGGTAGATAAGTTTGGTTTACTTTTACGCATGTCCTTTTTCCCTAGGGGGTTATCTTCATCTCTCTCCAACTCTTCCACAAAAATGCGGTGATCCCTCCACTAGTATTCTATTCTGTTGATCCCGTCTTCTGTCATCTTGTATTGTTGATTTATATTGTATAGTGTGGTTAGAACAGTATCCTTGTTAAAGTGTGTTCTATCCACCAGTGGCGTGGTTTTAATATAAGGGAATTTCTACCGACTTACCTAATTAAATTCTGCTTTGATAATGTATATATAAATATAATTTCACGATGACGTAAATAAAACATAAATAAAACATATGAGAAGGTTATAATCCGCTGTGCGGATGATTCTGCATCAAAAAAAAAAAATTTGAACATTTTAAAATTTTACGAAAAAGAGTTTTTTTTAAAACGCCCCCAAAAAGTGGACGTGGCAAAAAACTTTATATGAACTAAATATAGATATTACGATTCCCAAAATACGCTTCTCAGACACTTTTTTTAAAATTCCTTACGGTTTGGCCAAAAACTACGTTTTTTTTTTTAAAGGGGGCGTGACAGTGGGCGGATTTCAAAATGTTTTACACTTGTTCTGCTGAGAGCAACAAAGAGCACGTCTATCAAATTTCATCATTCTAACTCAAAATTTAAGGCCCAAAAACTGGTGAAATACGCACGGACGTACGGACGGACAGACATGGCTAAATCGACTCAGCTATCGATTCTGATAGCTAAATTATTTCTCTATGTTACAAACTACGGATCAAAACTAATATACCCCTATGGGATAGGGTATACAAAATTAAAGGGACCGGGCTAATTTGAGAGGCAAGTTGGTTGAGGCCCAGACGGTAGTCGCTCATAGGTTTTGTCGAGGAGCTCGTAGAAGTCTCCTTAGCTATATCATTTTTTTCTTCCGTCGGAGCGTGAGCGCATATAAGGCTTATGTTGGCAAATTTGGCCTTGATGCGGATTGTTACTATGCGTTCGCTAATGTCTTGGAAACATAAGACTTCTTGCCTAAGTCTGGCACTTATAACAAATCCGCATCCGAATAGTCGCTGTTTCTGCTCACTATAACACGGTCCGTAGTATATGTCACAGTTTTTCATCCTCTTTTTGCCCGGCCCATCCCATCGTATTTCATGGATGGCAGTAATGTCTGCTTTGTAGCAGTTTAGGGCTTCCGCTAGTTGTTCGCCTGCACCTCTCCTGTTTAATGTTCTCACATTCCAGGTGCAGATACGAACGTCGTTGTCCTTTTTTCGTTTAGCAGGGTCGTCAACAATGAAATCCGTCCTTTCCGAGGCTATTGGTTGCTTCGTAACCATGTTTTTTTTTCTGTGGGTGGGTAGTTAACCCAAAGCACAACCCCCAACCTGGAGGGCCAGTTCCAATTTATTAGATACCCCTAGGACACGGGGCCATCAGTATCCACTACGGGATTGAGCGCTGCCGTTGGCCTTTCGGTTCATCCGCCACCATCTCTGTTCAAGGGGCCTGACTAACCCTTGAAATTCCTAGACAACCTGTTGTCCGAATATGTCAGAGCAGCTCATCTAGGTTCGCCTGGGACAGCAGGCCGGGTATTCTTCCGTGCCATTCTCACCAGGGTGTTTATAGTGTTGCTGTTTTTCGTCGTGTTATCAACACTCGCACTTATCGTTTAGCAAGTCAAATCCGGTTGGATGAGACCAGTACCCGATGGTTACCACTTGGAGGTAAAGATAAGCACATTTGATGTGTAGTCAGAGTTGCAACACTGGGCATTGCCAAGTTAACGCCAATCAGAGTCTACCCTCGTTCTACAGCACCCAACCATCAAAATGTTCGGATGCACAAATAATCCATAAATTGTAATTGTATAATCTTACAACTCTCACATATTTTGACGCTTTTTCCCAATTTCGAAAAAAGACAATTTATTATACCATTTTAATTCGAAGTATCAACTGGATTTTTGTTAGTTCGATAGTAATCCTATGTGGCTTAAATTCTTACTTACTGATTGTGTCATAGCTGAACTTTCTTAAAATTTTTCAAATGTAGTCTATTTATTAAGTTTACCCTGCTTACGTTATTTTTATTTTATTTGTATAGTACACAATGCGTGGACAGATGTCGGATTAACATATCATTCATCACCATGGCACATGGTACATCACCGTGTGTAAATTGGCATTTGTATTTATTGGTCATCATTCAGAAATATCGACCTTTTATTTTCTAAAAATAAAAAAAACAGACGTAATGATTTGGCAGATGTTCACTTGATGTTGGACAACACACTTTTTCATAAACTGCCAGTTCATTGGGCTGCTTATTAAAATACATTGACATGTTGGACCATAAAATATGATGCTATCGGGAAGTGCCATTGATTTTACATATACATTCCAATTTTCTGAATTTTTATGCGTTACCCTTTTTAAAATGTTATGCAAAAAAATGAGAAAAAAATAACATTTTTTGCCTATTACAATAGGCTAGGAAAATAGGATCACAAATTCTTGCCAACCATATGTAGTTAAGTCCTTGTTTATTTTTTTCTTGTCGTATTACAACGTTCCTCAAATTTGTGATGTCAAATGTAGAAATTTTGTCAATTTTATTTGTTATTTAAGTGCAATTTACCACTTTCCAGTTGAATAGGACGATTTCCACTCATGAAGGGATTTTGTGTCTGGTAATAAAAGAAAGGTGCAAACGGTTCTTTCACAACTAGGTAGAATACACCAATAAGTACTCACAAAGGATATAAATCACTTTTATCTTCGATGGCATCCTGCTGACTGTTGTAATCCATGTTACTACAAGTGGGCGGTGCTTGAAATACATAAAAGATAAAACGACCGTATAATCCGCATAAAAGTTACCTATCCGTTGGAGAACGCATTATTTCCTATGAATGAAGGTATAAAAACGGAAGCAATCCTGCTGTTTTATTCTTGAATGAATGGATACCATTTGTTGGTAATATGGGTTCGTCTTGTTTTGTCGTAGGTGTTTCGGAGTAATTGGTAAATGATTTCGTTTACACATCACTAGAAGTCAACGAATGCCCACCTGATGCCGGACGTGGGGTCGTTTGTAAAAGTAGATGTGTATTTTTGAAAATTCGTGGCTATGTTGTGGCATTGAAATGACAATGCTTAGTAAAATACTTTTTTTAACTGGCGCCCAATGTGAGGTTAAATTTCATGGATTGACGATAATCTCGAGGAAAGTCTCTGCAATTAACTGAAGATCATATTTAAGTAGGTATTTTCTGAACCATTAGGGTAGGTTACAATGTTTTGTCTAAGAGTGAGCCAAGAATTAGCGTGGTGTACATATTTTATATAAGTTTGCTCGTGAATTTATGATAGTAGTACATATATAAAACATAACATCGTTCATGTGTCTAATTCGTTTCTGTTTACATGTCAATACCCTAAGTTAAATATTATTAAATGTTATTATAGATCGAGTCAAAGTCCAGGACTATTATGTTGCAGAATATTCCCTCGCGATAATAATTTTTCCTTCAAGCGAACCTTTACAAAAAAAAATATGAATGTTTTTTTGAAATAATAAATGCTGATAGGTCTTAGTTCGAACACGCTCAAATACTAAAAAAAAAAGATACTTGAGATCATCTACAATGTCTGACTACATGTTGCTTTCCCCTGGGTTTCAAAAAATCTCCAAGCTGAAAGAACAAGAATTTGGCCCTGAGACCATGTCTATCTAATAATTGAAGGCATTACAGGGGAAAATTACTGACAACACTTATACATTTCAGGCGGAGATATTGCCAGAAGCTGAGATAGCCAAAATGTTCTCAATGCTGGCGACAAGATGATATCACAATTCATTGATAGCCAGGCTGCAATCGAAGCAATCCCCCCGGCTATCGGTATAAAATTTTATATCGTGAAATGCTGTAAAGAGCTTAAGGTTCTTGGCATTCAAAACAATGTTAAGCTCTACTAGGTCCCTGGATACCAAGACGTATTGGTTATGGGAAATGCTGATGATCTGGCAGGGATGCTGCCACCAGTCGTCTGTTAAAACCTCGTAATGTGGCCTCAGATCACAGGTGAAGCAGAGAACCCTATTGCCAAACTCCCAGTGCAGTGTTTATGTTTTGAGAAGTACGTGTTGGTTGATATGTTGCTTGATTCACATTTGAGGAGCTTACTTTATTTAACCATTATGTAAATGCCGTAATAAGACCGATAAAGAATCGAAACGATTACGAACTTTGGTGCATAACTCATTTCGAATACTTCGGAATGCAGTGGTGATATGCCGTTTTCAGATCGACATAGAATCGACCCCTAAGTAGATCTTCATCAGTATTTCAGCGAACTTTGGTGCGTAACTCATTTCGAACACTTTGACTTGCAGTGCTGATATTTTGGCATGTACATGATGCAGTGTGTATTGAAATGTTGCTTTAGCCACATTCTCAGACAATTTGTCTTTAAAACATTTTGAACCACTTCAGCTTTTGGTGATTTGTAATGGCGTAAACTTTTCGCGCAACAGATTGTATAGTCTTCTCATATTATGTTCTCATTATACCTTTGAATGACTTAAACTTCCCATGATCAGCCAAAATGAATTCAGTAAATGCCATTTAATAATCCACTTCTACGCTACTTTTTGATTCATCTTTTAACATCATTGACATTCCTCATTGCAAAATAGCGTTTTAAACTAAATAATAGCAGTATACGGTGTTAATTTTTAGCACCTGAAATAAATGTTTATCCAGAAATAAGTTGTCTTATGTTCAACAGAATTGAAATCAAAAATATATTTATATTTCAATGTTCGGAACAGCTGAGTGTCACTCAAGTTTTTCAATAACACCAACTACACATCTCAGTGTTAAACAAAATAGTGTTACCGTTGATTTCTGTGCTCATTTAATGTTCGTGATAAGTTTGACTTTTGGTCATGATATATGTTTCACCATGTTTCGTACTCCCACACAAAAATGACTTTCTGTTAGCATTTTCAACAGCTTACCGAACTTACATAAAGGCAAGCCTCCATTCCGGAATGCAATAATTTGTCCTCTTATCAAGCGACAATCACATTGGAATACCCCCCAAATAATTATGCAAAACAATTCATGTGCGTCATTTCGCCCTCCCCCAACTTGACAAGTGTAACACGTCATTGTGACATTTATTGAAAGCTACAACAGTGTACGCCACCTGACATTTATCAAAAGTCAAATCAAAACAAAGTTACCCTCTGTTTACAAATGCGTTTGAAAAAAAAAAAACGTTTTCATTGACGTCAAAGTGTTGACAATATAAAAGTAGAAGGGACTAACATCTTGAACTCAATTTCTCGCTCTAAATAGGGATAAAAATACATAAACTCACTGTACACAATTCTAATTACGCTAATTTAAGTCCTCCTTTTGCGATTCATAGCCTAAATGAATCACTATTTAGACAGAAAGCATTTGCCCCGAAGACCATCATCATCATCATCAGCAGCAACCGGTAGCTTGATCTAAATGTCAGTGAATCTGTGGTTCCGTTTCGACAAGAGAGACAAATCCAAAACAATTCCTGCCTCAGCTGCAACAAATTCAATTCAATTTCATTATCTTTTCCTCTGTCGTTCGCTATTGGGGTTGCGCCGCTACTGTTGCAGATAAAAGCCGCCATATCATTTTAAAAATAACCAAACCATAAAAAAAAGAAAAAAAAATCGGGGTCACTGTCTTCCCTCAGTCAATTTGCATGTCGGAATGCAATTTCGTTTAATTTTGTGTACTCTCGTCTCGGGGTTCGGGTGCTTTAATTCGATTTGTTTGCGACGAAGACATTCATCACAGATTGTACGCCTTCTTTTAGACTCTCCAAACAGCATCGCCATCGCTATCGCCACAGTGCAGTCCGCCGTCTTCGTTGGATCACAAAATTAGATCTGGCAATGACCCAATTCTTTGGCAGTATCTTTTTGCGTATCGCGTATCTTTTGAGCGCGATGCTGCCAATATGAGTTTGCTGATGAGATGATGAAAATCTCACCCGAATCCAAAAGGTAGTGCAATTATTTGCGAAATTCCTCTTTAGCTAGCAAATTCGCGAAAATGGTAATGGCGGTGGTCAGTGGTTGAAAATAAAACAAAGATGGATGAATTGATGGAATTTATTCGCGAAATCTCTAGAATCGATACACTGGTCGATGTATCTGTTGGCGGTGATGTGTGTTCGCATAATCTTTGGCCACACACAGAAATGCCAAGAAGTCAATAGTCGCTCTTTGTTGCTCTCGTTTGGTTGTTTTTATTTATTTTATTTTTTTGAGGTAACATCGAATTGCCCATATTTTACGTTTTGCAGCGGCTCCATTTAATTTGGGCTCTTTGGAACAGTAATCGTACATAATTGATATTCACGACACCGTATGGGTAGTGAACCGCAAATATTTTGTTAAGGCAAACACAGGGGGAGACAACATATAAAAAGAGATACAGGTTGTGCGAGAGAGTGATGACAGAAACGAGTGCGAGTACGAATACGAGAATTGCCATGATGCATTTCACTGTGTGACGGAAGGAAATGATTGTAAATAGAAACCGATTTGGTGTCACGTTTTGTGTCAATTTAATTGTTATTAGAGCACGCGAGGGGTTTTTCGATATAATTTTTTTTTCGTTTTCGAATTGTGATAAATATTTACTCGGTGTAGGTTATGGTGAAATTTGATTGATGCTGATAACTGACAGTTTTGAAGAGGATTTTTTTCTGACAGCTGAGACAGTTGAAGTTGTTAAAGTGAAGGGAATCAGAAAAATGTAAACAGGCGCTTAATGTTATCAGCGCAAATATTTTGTATTTAATGTTCGGTTATTGCGAAAATATTAAGAAGGGGTTTATCTTTGATGTGGTTAATGAAATGTCAACATAAATTAGCGGTAACATGAACTCCCTATAATATATAATAATATGAAATAGGATTTACAACAATGTGATACAATTCATAATCAACATTATTAAGACAATAATTCGAAAGTTATTCGAATATGAATAGTTATTATTCAATATTTCGAATGTACCTTGGTTTACAAATATTCACTAGTAGATTTTTAACCTTTTAAATAAATCTGTTTAGTATAATATAAAAAATATTATTTCATGCTTAAAGCTAATCTTTGCTTTATTACAAGAATACTTACATAGCATAGGAATTCGAATCAAATGTCAAAATAATGATCCATATCCTGTCTATTTTGACAGCTATGAAGTAAAAAAAAAACTTGTAGATCTGTGTAAGTATGTAATGATTATTACAAGACATTGAAACTTAACACACTTGAATCCGAATAATTATAATATGTTTGTGTCCGATGTTGTATTGTTTGACACAAAACAAAAGGTTCTAAATTTTTACACCGATTCCTGAAACATTTTCGAGGCTCCATTTATACTTTTGGATGTTAGTCAGATTATTGCAAAGAGAGTAACAGGGAATACATTAGGAGCTTTTTATATAAAGTGATCGTAGGACTTCTCACTTTTTAGTTCAGCTAATGGCGTTTTCCATTGGGAAATCTAGATTTTGATCTGAAATTTGATCTTTTTGAGTGTCAATGGAACACGATTCAGATTTATTTTATTTTGTCATTGTATTGGTGTCATTTCGTGTCTGTGAAGTTAGCGTCGGTGTTTGAAAATACAGAAATTATCTCGGAAATTATCTTCATCTTTTTCCGAATTTAATAGTTCACGTATAGCTTTATTTTCTGTGTCTATATCCATTAATAAATCCAAACGCAAAGCACTCTTGTTTTTCACTAAAGTAATAAATCAAAATGAAAATCACTCTAGTCAAACTGACAGCTATCATTTGTATTGGTATTGGTAAATCTGCCGAAAGTTACAGATTTGCAAAATTGATCTAAGATAAAAAAAAAATTAATTTTTTTGCCCAATGGCACACAACAACTGTCAAAATCGGTCTTTTGACAGCTTCAGATAAAAAAAAATTGATTTTTTTCCCAATCGAAAACGCCATAACTATTCACTGACCCACTACACACACATCGAAGTAGGTCTTAAAACAACATCTTTCTGCAATGAGTGAGAGCCTTAATAGGTTCCATAACGCTTCGTCGCAATATTGCACCAGTGTCAATTAAACAAAGGTAATAGTGCATGCTGATGCCTAATATAAATAATTTTCATATTACAAAATATCAGAAGGTGCGCGTTGGGCGCCAATTAATTTAAAATTCAATTTAAATTAAAAATCGTCATAAAGAGATTATTTTAAGGACATTACTGATATAACGTGGTATTTAAGAAGACGACCAAGTTATACAATTTGTCAGACTCACGCAATAGGTGGCAGCAGTGACAATAGTATTTAAACAAGACTCCTCGCTATTAGTCTAAGGGGCTAACCTTTGAGCCACTACGTTTGTAGTATCGATATGCTAATGTTATATCCAAGTAGAGAATCCCAAAACTCTGAAATGCCAAAAAAAAAAATCAGGCATTAATAGCCCATACAGAGCATCAAACCTAGCTTCTCCCTTGATTTGTGTATGCGAGGGTATTATTTTTGCCACAAAGAAGAGAACCTAATCTTTTACGCCGAACGGCCAAGTTGAGAAGCTTCTCATGACAGTGTCACTCTAGGGTGTTTGCCAGATTTTTGCAATAGGTGGACCAGTGTGTTTCGAGATGTGAACCACGGAGCCCGAGCTTAGTAGTCCAAGGCACTAACCACTAGGCCACAGCCCCAACTTTTGAAAAATTCGCGAATTCTGTTGAAAAGTTTACAAATGATGGCAATGGATTGTAGTTATCGTACCCAACGTAGTTTAGAAATCCCTAAGAACAAAAGCTTGAGGACCACCACAATGTTTCAGTGAATGATATCCAAATTTCGAAAAAATATTAGTAAACAACATTGCTTTAATTAAGACAACATACCCGTTGTACGTTACGATACATATTCTAAACTTTAAACATACTAGATGATGTGAACACTAATGTTAACATCTTGACACCACTAAGAAAACACTAGGCTTATAAAAATGCAACATTTAAGCTGTAAACTATTGCAGCAACTGAGTGGTACTGTTGAGGGTCTATCTTAATTTTGAAAAAGGAATTTTAATTTCAAAATTAAAAATGATTCATTAGAAGTACCCATTTGATTTACTGCTAATGCTCCACTTAACCGCCATATCTTGACAGCACGTATCTAATCGAGGTTTTTCAATCTGTGTAAGATTTTTACCATGCCATTCACAATTTTAAAAAGAGATTTATGTCATTTTCATTAAATTTTCCCCATCACCAACTGTCATCCATTTTTGACAGTTCTTCCGTCACTTTATTACAACCCCCGCCCCTGCACAAAAATTCTATAAATACAACTTTCTTACCCTAGTTTCCTTCTTCGAGTTCAACGATCTCATAAATACCAGTCTCAAGTTACAACTAAACCAAGTCCCGCGTGCGTGTTTCATTGCATCCTCACGCACATGACGTAGCGGCTGCGGAGTTGCCTCGACTTACCTAAAGTACCCATTTAATTCCTGTGTGTGTTCTAGTGCCATTCAATTCTAATTGCGGACCTCACTAATTGTAACAAGACGTTATTATTTTGGGTTTTCAGTGAAGAAAAAAAATACATTTATCTTAAAAACATGTGCTGGGGGATTAACTAAATTGACACCCCACACACATTAACTCTCTGTGGCACACACTCCTTTAAACAGGAAATCAGAACAGACAGATTTAGAATATCTTCCCCAACGAAACGAACAACAATTTTCTGATTCCTGTATTAAGGATAATCTCCAACAACATACGTGATCCTGACACCTTATCATAATTTATTTCACTGAGGGCTGTGAAATGTCAACATTAAAACTCCCATCTGGCAACATCAGTGTTTGTACGTTTGGCACAGATATTGCCTCTCTTCAAAAAACTGACACACTCACTCTGTTTGGTCGTTTGCTTGCAGTGGCTGTGGCAGTGTAGTGACTTTTCTCTGAATCTCTGAGAGCTAGATTAAGTGGCACTATGGCAATGACGATGGGATTCGGTATGAGAATGAGAAACATGAATATTCCGTACTGCGATAAACAAACAAACAGAGTTGAAATTGTATTCGTTTGCCTTTGTGGTGTAGGTGTCTTCTTCAATCTATTGCGTCAAGTAATGTAATGGCAATACATTTTTTTTTTTAAATTTTGCGCCAAGGTGGCGGATATTCCATAAAGTAATTTTTTTTAAATTCATATTAAAAATCCGATTTGACTTTTCAGTTTCTAATAGCTGAAAACAGGTGTCGCTGTGCCCCAATTACATTTGACAGTACTCTTATGTTTCGACTTTTCGAAATTTCGATTTTCGAGGGTTGTTTTCTTGTTTTGCTCTTCTTATCCGTCGCGACTATGCCACTCTCTCATCTCTGTTACTCTCTTTATCGTATTCCTGCTGCGCTCTCTCACAAATACAAAAAGAGTGCCAACACTCAATACACATCGTCAAAATGACAGGGGGAAAATTGGAAAAAAATATTTCTACGTTCATTTACACACATTCCGTGTCGGTGAAGTGATTTTTTTTCGTGTACACGGGTCGAAATATTGAATCACCGGGAATAAAAAAATTATATATATATGCAATTGCTAACTAAAACAATTAATTAAACAATTAGTGATAAAATAAATGAAAAATAAAACGTGTAATTATCTTAAAATGAAAACAAACAAATAAATACACAAACCGTGAAGAAAAAGTGATTTATTTGTGGTTCTTTTTTTCGTCTCTTACTATCCCACTGTTCGTCGTCATTTTCTTTTTTATGTGAGTAGATACTTAATAAATTTTTTTTCGCCCCGGAGAAAAGTGAAAAAGATAAAAGTTTTGTGTGTTTTTTTTTTTTTGTTTACTTTATTTGTCCGAAAAAAAAGGAAATTGTTTTAATTTTGTATGTTCGTTTTTTACTACCAACAACTTGTGCTTGTGATTACCAAAATTGATTGTGTTTTTCCGTCGCCATTGTCGAATTTGAATTGAAAATCATACACCATCATACAACAGAAGAAGAAGAAGCAACAACAAAAAACGTCATCTTCTTGGTGTGTCGATTTCTTGTAAAGTTGAAAACCCACCAATGGTGGAGAGTGTTGAGTCGCGTTGGAGAGGAGTAGATAATTTGCATTTAGTACCACAGCCCGTGTGTCCCGTGTATACCCTATTCAATCGAGGTAATGTGTGCTATCCTAGAGCCTAGGCAAGAGATTGTTGGTAGGTATGGTGGCCAATTCATAGAGCACCATGACAGTGAATTGTGTTTATACGAGTATATTGTGGCCAACACCACACACTGTGTAGCAGCCCTCTTGGCAGAAGCGCTTAGCTTAACACTGCCGCTGTTTGGCTATAGTGTGGATACAGATACATGTCGCGCTGGATTCTTGCGCTTATAGAGCACCGTGAGTCCGTGAGATGTTAATGATGGCGATGAAGTCGATGATGATATAGGTGGATTAATATCCTAGTGATGTACGGTGTGGCGTATTGTTGTTTTGTGCAAATATTTTTTTTGTATGTCAAATCTGCTGTAGCCTGCAGCACAGAATGCCAATGATGTGACTTTTATCGTGTGGGATGTTGCCAGATTCAATTGGGGAGGGCCAGTGAAAATTTGTTTAAATGTTTGACCTGACAGTAGCTGTCATCAGTGTTGTTATCTTGTGTATCTACCTATGTGTTTTGAGGCATGCACAATTATTGTTTCTGTCAGACATATGATGGCTATAAATGATTTCAAAATTGGATATTACGTTTATCAACTGAAATATTTTTGGGAAAATTATGTGAAAGTAACAATGTTCAATGTAGGTAAATGGTATAGGTAGTGTCAATTATTTTTTGTGCTATATTTAGGACCATCTCAGACATGTTCTGGTTGATTTTGGAAAGTTGAATAGGTACTTATTGCGTTGTTGCAAGTAACCTTTATTAATTTGGTACATTTAATAAGTTTATTATCATATGTTGGATATTTGTTCTGCATAAAATAAACACTAGGTATGTTTTTGGTGAGGTACCTATACACACTTACATCGTTAGGACTTTTGATCATAAAAACGATTGCTTTATGTGAAATAGGTCGATAAGCTATTTTTGAATTTGCTGCCATAGTTGACATTTATATTGTAAACAAACAAAAAAAAAGTCCAAAGTGAATTAGAATAATTCTTAATCGTTTAAAATAGATTTTAATAACCTAATTGTTTTGGTCAACTCAATTGGATTAATTTCCTTAGAACATTGATTCTCGTGTTGCTAAAAAGTGTGGTAATTATATCAATTATAAGATTCATTGTGAGAAACAGAGGGAACGGAATATGGAAAGACTTCGGTTGCGGATTTATATGTTTTCGACTCTGACATTAAAAAAGGAATACTCCGAGAAGGTTCTGGACAGGGCAATAAATTTTCTATTTCACACTGACCGATCTGCATTCAAAGCATTATGCATTGAAGGGTTAAAAAAATGTTTACACACTTTAGAAAGTCCATACCAGTAAATAAAAGGGTTTAATGTTTCCAATGTTTACGTATTTACAATAACCATTCTTGTATTTTATCACATGAATTCCAATTTGACATTTTAGGTGTTCCATTCCAATAATATTAGGTTTGTTCGATTGTTTTACCTACCATATTGCCATTTCCTACAAATGTGATTTCGTATGAATTTGTATGAGAAATTCATTCAAATTTGATCGTATTTGCAAATTTAATACTGAAATGAGTACCTATATTTTCTCAGTGAGATCGTAGTTAAGCTGTTTTATAAATTAAAAATAAGCTGGAATACAATCACCACTGCAACTTCAACTGGAATCTCATAGTGCATTCACACCGAACCGAAAACTGAGTTTTCGCAAAAACACCTGAAACCGTCATCGAAAACCGAGATTTCCAATACATTGTCAGTTCTCAAAACGTAGTAGGTTACGACGTAACCTTCTCATAATCACTTCGCAGACGTCATCTCGTTGAAGGTTGTTGGAAAGAACACACCTTTTCATACATTCTACACGTGTTCCACACGTCCCACAAAACAGCTGATGAACTCGCCGTCAAAACAAATGTTTTTTTTTTTCAGGTCTCAGAAAAAGTTTCTTCATATCCATTATACATTTTAATTTTGTATAATTAAAATGGATATTGAAAAGAAAAGAAAAAGAAGAAGCATTTGTTTGCGATTTTTTTCGTAGCGGCGGGCTTGAGAGTCAAAAACTGTTGTCAAAATCTTTAGATTTTTTTCATTTTGAACTTCAAATGCTAATATTCTGCCCTAGCGAGGTATTCGTCGGAGCGGAAAATTTTCCGCAACGCATAATTCGTCGGAGATTCAAATTCCATTCGAGGTATTTGCCATCGGAAAGAAATACTACACAAATGCGACGACGAAGCTCGTACTGTTCAGGGGTGGTTTTTTTCATTGAGCTCGCCCTGGAAACACAAATTCAAACGATAAGTACGAAAATTACTTAAATAAATAGTTTTATATAATTACATACATTTTTCTATTACTCCACTTCACTTCGTAAACAAATTTCGCGACGAATTTATGTCGGAGGAAATCGGAAAAAGAATTGCACTTAGCTGTCAAAAATTGAACAAAAAATGCTCCTGAACGCACTTCAACGCAATTCGCTGGGATGCGTTACGAAATGTCGGAGAAATATTCCGAACAGCTTTTCGGAAGAATACCTCGAAGCAAAAATCATCGGAATCGTACAAAATCGGAGAATTTTCCGCTCCGACGGATACCTCGCTAGGGCCGATTAGTTTGATTATATTAGACTTCATTTTATTATTCAATTACGACACAAGTATGGGCGAAACTGCTGTGATATTAAAATACGACAGATACAATTGATATCGATCAGCAAATTACTCGCACTACTGATAAAAATCAAATGGATTCTGATCAGGATCGATACATCACGTTAACTTTAGTACTCCGTGGTGCTCTTTTTATATTTGTGGATCTAAGTTTTTACGACACCGACCGGTGATTTCCAGTTCCCCTGTCCTAACAGCGGCCATCGCTGGTTGACTTCGCAAAAAAAAAAACCATTTTGTATCTAGCTTATTATTCTCACTAAATGTGTATAGTGGAATTTCGTATAGTAAGCTTTTTTTCTCTTAACTGGCGCCCAACAAAAATTTCCATAATTATGAATTTTCAAAAAAAAAAAAAAATACGTTACTTACCAATTGAGTTGTTATTGTCATTTCAAGTTAAATTATATGTTGAAAATAATATTACAAATTACAGCAACATAATGCTGCCAAATAAAAAAATCGTATGAAAAAAAAAAATACAATACAGGGTTAAAGGTAGTTCTACAGGCGTTTAAGTGTGCTAATTTATATTTTTAACCTAGTTAAATGATGTCACGATATATTTTTAAGGCATCTCATGAGAAGTCGTGAAGAGTTCTTGTTCTAGCCTAACACTACGATTATAGGGTCTTAAGTTATTGCTACGCGTTTGCCAAGATATAAAACAGAGGACCTTTCGGTTATTATTTTCCAACCCACTAACTACCACTGCATTTACTAACATAGAAACAATTGAAAATCAAACTGGCGCCCAACATGAGCTCGTTATTTGTTATATAATAATCCATCATTAATCTCTATAACCTACTACAAAGAGATTCCATTGTCCCAAAAGTTTGCAGACAGACTATCTAATAGGGGTATAACCACACCAAATCACTCATAAATAAGTCTAAATTGTTGTCATCGGTTAATCATCCAATGATGACCCTACCATACAGCAGAATAGATTAAAATAACCGGCAACCGGTATATTGAAACAACAATTTAAATATTCACCTCGACTGGCTGGAATACCCTTTTTAACTATAACTCACATCGCGCAAACACACATTATCCTTCGGCATCATTATCCTATCCTAACCATTTTCAACTCGTCAAGTCTCACAAATGGTTCGAGCACAAAAAAGGTGAATACCTAATGAAAAATCATTAAAATCCGATACAGGACCCGCACCGAACCGACGAAGAGCAAAAAACGAAGCACATAAACTTTTCATCATCATCATCGGTGTAGGTCCGTTCATCTTTATCGTCCTCGATATACACGCTCTCAACAATTGCGGTGTACCATAGTTGCTCCTCTTTTTGTGTGTAGGTTTTTTTTTGCCTGTTGTTGTTAGTTAGTTTTCTTTCCATTTTCTCTTCGTGATTTCCTTTTCATCTTCGTTTTTCGCCTTTTATTTATTATTACTATGATTGTTTTACCTCTTCGAGAGTACGTATACGTACGACGACGATGAAGACTACCACGGCGGATGAAACATACGTAACGCGCCACAGAATTAGAGAGGACGAAATGGTGCTGCCGAGTGCCGATTTGTGGCGCGGCTACTCTATAACACACACTTGCAATGTTGAGATTTTTCAGTGTTTATTCATGCTCGTAACTGTGTGAATGTGTCAATTATCATTCTTTAATCGCTCTTCTAGAATACAAAAAAAGGAATCATAAAAAAAAACTAAAGTTTTTGAGTGCAGTTTTTAGAGGTGAAAAACCAAATTTTGTTAAAAAAACAAAATATATATATGTCAAAATTCAGGAAGTGTGGTTTCTTAAATTTAGCCGGTTGACCGTGTTTACCATTTTTATCGCTTCGAGATACATATCCGTAAAATAAAACCCCCCATCGCGTGTGAAAATGTCGTGCGGGTAGAACGGAACTCGACGAGTATTCGTGCTGACATGAGATCCGGAATCTGGAATATGAATCTCTTCCCCACCATCTCGACCAGACATATCGTCAATTACAATTTAATTATGTGACACAATAAACGACAACAACAACAAAATAGCCATGATCCTTTGTTTGTTTTGCTAATGATGCACACCCAAACTATCAATGATTAAGGAAAGTCTAAGCATCTGGAATCTGAATCTAATCAGAAATAAACATAACCTCACTATCGATAGGTCAAAAAGAATTAAGAATTTTATTTTTTTTATCGCGAGGGCGAATTTGCAGGTACACACACAAAATTATATATGTATGCCTACATGTTTATTGATTTTTATTTCGTTTCGGTTGTGTGCTTTATTTTCTTCTTTTATTCTCATCATCATCTCTTGCCCTCATCATCAGCAGCAGCAGTGGCAGCGGCGGCGGCGGCGGCATCCACATCCATAGAACCATCAACCCTATGGCGAAAAAACAGCAGCGCTACAACAGTCAGTTTTATTTTTTTATATTTTTTTTGCTCTTCATTGTATGTCGATACATAGAGCTCTGCGGTGCTGCCCTCCCCCGACGACGCACAGCAGTACAAAAATTGTAATAGGATTCGCGCTGTGTCGTCCTTACCATTGCCATACACACGACGACGACGATGACTACGACCCACTCTGTATATTGGGGGCGACAAACCCCCCTCCCATCACCTAAGCGCTCGATGGTATTCCATCGTTGGGAATATAAACACAGAGGAGACACCGGCGACATTTGAGCAGAAAGAATGAGCAAAAGGATATAAAGGCCAGATAGAGGTATATTTCCATTTCCCAATTCCTCTGGTTTTTTGCTTTGTTGTTGTTGTGTTTGCTGCTGACATTCTGGCCAGAGATCTTTGTCTCCTGGGCTCTGTATGTGCTTGTGCATATTTTGGTGATACACACGCTTTGGATACCATTAGTCCTCGTTCAGGTCCTTACTCCTTTTGTTTTATATTCCATCTCTCGCCAAAACCGAGAATAATGCTACGCAGAAAAATTAACTCCTCTAAGCCATCATTTTCGTGGTGGATTTGGATTCTCTGTTGCAGCTTCTTGAAGTTGGTCGTTGTGTTTTGCTGCTACTGCTGCTGGTGCTCTGTCTTTTGTTGTCCTATTCGTTTTTTTTTTTCGCTGCCGAATAGTGACTCTCTTTAGTAGTTTCTGTTGTTCGCTGGTGTTTGGGGGGTTTATTAACCAGTTTTACGTGACCAGACCGCACCGCATTTTTTTGAGTGCGCGCTTGTTCTCTTTATAACTTCATACTTTATGAAAATTAGTGTACTCAATTATTTTATATATCCTGTGGAATAATTTTTTTTCTGATTTAAGTTTAAACGAGGGGTGATAGTTAGGGTGAATTGTTTTGTGCTGAGGTAGACCATATCATCTAGAGTTCACTCACCAAATTTCTTGGTGTTTATCAATACCGAAGTTAATCCTGAAACTGGGATGGGCTTGCACTGAATAACTAACTGTCCCTTAGTATACTTTTGTTGTTAATTACTTCAATTTGCTTTGATTTCATTCACTCACCAACAAATGTTGAAATTTTCCTAATCGACAGATATAGTTCAAACCATTTTGTTAAGTCTAACTGAAATGGCGCCCAATGTAGAGATCATTTTCAAATTCGTCTATTATCATCCGTGTGTTCAAGTATTTATTGAAGTTATAGCTAATTCTTTGCAAAGTTATAAGCCATTCGTGCAAGATGTACAGACATAAAAGAAAGTAGGAAAATCATGGCCGTAGTACCCACTAGCCTTTTGCTACAGAAAAAGTTTTATTTGCATTCATGTTAAACAATTCGTTTTTTGTGATACTGATTAAGGGGTTATTTCAAAACCGATTGTTATCAAATATGCACCACAAGAATCAGAATCGGATCTAATTTTTGCTGCTGGCATCCTTGTATGCTTACATGCAAGGAGTGGTTTGTCTTAACTCACTTTTTCAACTCTATGTACAATGATTAACTGGTCTAAAATCAACCAGAAAATGACTGAAAAGTTACATAAATAATTTGGTGCAAGTCATCCATAAGTGGAAACGCACATTTTTTTTATTTTACTCAGTCAAAGATCATTGGTTTGTAAGAGAAACAACCGCTGTACAACGCTGATTGGATGATGCAAGTTGTCTAATTTTGCTAGCTGATCTACATTGCTCATAGGTTAAAACAGCAACAACAAATTGTAAACAATAAAAAAAATCGTACATTAACCGCCTATACAGAGCCCTAAACCTAGCTTCTCCCTTTATTTGTGTGTGCGAAGTTATTATTTTTTCGGCAAAGAAGAATAGGACCCCCAACTTAACGCCCACTCAGAACGGCAAATTTGAGAAGGTTCTCATGATAGTGTTATACTCTCGGATGTTTGTCAGACTTTCGCAAGAGATGGGGTAGTGAAAGAAAGTTAGGTGATTTTATCCGGGAACCACATACTTAATAGTCCAACGCAATAACCACTCAGTAAATTGAAAGAAGTCAACCGTTCCTCAGGTGAGGAATCATGTTGCACTTGAGAATTTTTTTGTAATTGTCGAAAGGATATATTTTTATCATGAAAAGCAAAAAAACATTCACACTTTCGAGGTATCCGTTCAGAACAATTTCCGAAACGAAAGTCAGTTCCAATCGGAACTTAATTTGCTTTCGAGATATACATTGTCGAACAAAATGAAAAAGCATACAATCGCGTTCGATTGCTGTAAAAAATTGGTGTCTTCACGGATATCCTCGATGCGCGATCATATGATTTACATTTCTTCGGAAGATCTGAGCGATATGCTATTCTTAACGGATACCTCGGTAGAAAACTCTCCGATTTCGAACAAATCGCTGAACATTTTCTTCCGCTCGGATACCTGGATAGGAGTACTTTTCAGAGATATTTTTGAAAGGGTTTGAAGAGATCATTTTTGGATCATGACAAATAGCAAGCTTTATAATTTGATGACAAGATCCAAAGACATCTAGAATGTTCAAAAGTTCGTTATCTTTAATCCCTTATTCAATAAACTGTTTCGAAGAGTTCTAATCTCAAGATCTAGATGTTTGAGGCCATTTGTAGATATATTAACTAGCTTCCGACCTATTGCCAGATTCTGCCTGAACTCGTGGGAAATCGAAAAAGAAAGGTCTCTCCCGGCTCAAAACGGTAGTTGACAAATGACTATTGAAAATATAGTCTTTAAACGTAGCACTCAGGAATAATGGCGCTGCGTTCGATACAAAATCAATGAATACCACGGTAAAAATGCTAGTGCGTCCGCATACCATAGTATTAATGCCACCAGTGTGTCAAAGATATAACTGAGATTAACCAATTGGCAAATAAATTGCCGAAAACATCCATTACGGGGTAATCTCTCTATGAGATTCTACATTCTGGTTTCACATTTCGAAGCTCTCATTTGAGAAATCTTTTTCTGTACATATCTGAAACTTGCGCTATTTGCAGGGCTGATTCTGATTTTCACAAAATAAATACCTTAAGACCAAACCTCCGGTTTGAAGATCAAGCGATGGCGAATACCAGTTTATTTGGAATGAACGACTGGAAGCAATGAAGGCTGCCTTGTTTTAGAGAGAGAACCTCGAAGGGACAAGAGCTCGCTATGTAAATAGGTAAAGAATTCCACAACTACTTCAACTTACCCATGAAGAAGCTTTTTCCAAGGACATGTACCGATCATTTCGGCGAACTATACATGCTGACCAGAAGGGGTACATTAATAAATAAAACTTAAATGGAACCCCGACCTATTTTTTTTTTTGAGTTGTAAAGCCAGTACAATAAAGATGATCATGACGACTGATAGGCTGTTTCTATATCTAAAGGGTGATCCAATAAGAACTTGCATTGAATTGAGGAAAATCTTTACTTGAGGTGTTAGTTTGGTTCATGCCATAACTCAAATGTTGCCCTCGACTAACTCTTAAATGGTTCATTCTGTGGATCATATTTTCGAACATTCTTTCAACCATATCAGCCGGTATTCCATGAATAACACTAGTTTTGTTGGCTTCCACGATGTAAAAAAGAGATATCACATATACCCATAGAAAGTAATCCAATGGTATAGGAATGGATAGGACTATTTCTTGAGATGATGTTTTGATTGAACGTATCCCCCAATAAAGCGATTGATTCGTCAGCTGTTGGCATTTAGCGCCATCCTGTTGAAACCACAAGTCAGCTTCAACAATATCTTAATTGTTCGGCAACAAAAAATCATTGATCATCCTATTTAATTACCGGTTATAAACTTTTTTTTAAAGAATACAGAAGGTTCGCTTCTTAGCCGTAGCAACACCTAATGATTTTTACTGGCCTTCCTCTCACGATGATCTGACAAATCATCGAGTACCTAGTATCAACTGTCAAGAAAACCTTATCTAAACCTTATCCCAAAACAGATCCCTCCATCGTACAAGAAGTACACACGCACACATAAATGGTTTTGCCAGTGCAATTGGTGAAATATGAACTAAACACTGATATATGCAATTCTACGGGGAATTAACATTCATACATCATACCGCTTCTTTTGCAATCACTAAAATATTTACAAATTAACTATGCTGTACCTTTTACTTTTTTCAAATGTAATCAATCAACATTCACCCGATGAAGCCACCACCTTAGCCACTAAATGTCACTTGACCATCCGGCTAACAGCTAACTAATAACTAAGCCCATCATAAACAAAAGTACTGCCAAATACATTTATTTTTTGTTTTCACATCAAATTTAATTTAAATCCTTTTTCAAGTAGAATCGCTATAAATTTGATTTTGCTCTCTTTTACCACACGTTTTGTGTACATATTTTATTTTAAACTCTCCATTTCACACAGAACTTGGTTTTGATTCTCTCAATTCTCTACAGAAAAAAAAACTAAAAGAGGAAAAACAAATAATATCCCACCGAGTACTCAACTTTGCTCATTCAAGAATCCTTTGTTTGACTTCTTCTCGGTAGTTGTTGTACTTGTTGGTGTTTGCCAATAAAATCCCCCTTGGGATGCTGGATGGATTTTTCAGATATCTTAGCGATACGGCTTTTGTTCTCTCTTTTTCTCTCTCCCTCTATCTATCCGTAGTCTCTTCGATTTTATTCTTTTGTACGAACAATATAACTTTTTGCCTTCTTCACCTGAATATCAACCACAATGAATTTCTCAGTTTGGTTTTTTGGGTTTTTTTTTGTTGTCCCTTTTTGCCCTTTTTTGAGTTTTAGAATGATTTACAGGAAATTAAATTAATTCAACTAAAGAAGAAAGGAAAAACGTATTTTCATTTTATTTTCAACTTTTGCGCCACGTGTTTCGTAAAGTTTTTGTTTTATTTCTCAATCGAGAGTGAAGATTTGTGGTCTGATAGTCTGTCAGGAGTTCGTTTTTGTTCTTTTTGAGGTTATGGTGGGTTTATAATTAATAGAGTTTTAAGAAGAAAAAAAAGTTGTTTATCTCATTGTAGAGATCATTTGATCCTTGCACCTTGCTCTGGATGTGAAGGTTGAGATCATTTGTCAAGGGTTATCGTGATAAAACGGGATTATACATTTTAAGTGCAGATTTGTAATTGATTTCCTTTTGAATATTCATGCGTGAAATTTTACCGAACGTGTGTGGTGTGTTAGGGACAGAAGGCACCGTAAGTGGTTAATTGGCAGATTGTTAAAGGTCTGTTGTCTACCTGTGCTTCGGCGTATTAAAAGGGAATTTTAGACCCTTAACGCATTCGTCTCCCTTGAGAATTGAATTTTCTAAATGATTTTCCACAGCGGAAACAGTTTCTAGGCGAATGTATAGATACTTATCTGTTAGTTAAGTAGGTACCTACCAGTTATGTGATTAATGAATGGTAAGTGACGTTTTTGTTAACTGAGGGTAAGTGACGTTTTTTTGTTATATGTAACCCACACATTATTACTGATCTTTGTGGATCTTTATTGTGTACTATACTTCAGCAAATGAAAGTTATGTATGGAACACAATATCTTTAACGTGACTTATCAAACGTTCCCTTCAATGTTTGCATAATTAGTTTGAATGTGGTGTTTGAGGTCTTGAATTGCTTTTTCTCCGATTTGTTCGAAGTCTACCGAGGTTTCCGTTCAGCCTAGTATTAGGAACATATATTCCGAAGAAATTCCGACATAATGCGTTAATAATGTTTGACGTTTAATTTTGCTTTCACACAAAGAATTGTTGCGGATTCCATCGAATGCGATTATTAGTTTTATTTATTTTGTTCCGCAACGAATACGAGACTTTCGGTTCGGAAATTCTTCGAACCTAAAGCTCAGTAGGGATACATTTTATGTTCGAATTTCGTTAGCAAAAAGTTGACGGATCTGAGTTAAAATCCGTAGTAAATCCCGAGTTGTTGAATTGTCCACAACTTGGCTTAGCATTTCACGATTTCCGTACTCGGGACGGTGATTATATGGACAGAATGATCATAAATCTTTCACAAAACCCCATTTTTATAGGAACTGTGAATAATAAAAATGCGCTATTTGAACAGTCATTAACGTTTATTATTTATCCTTTTAATAAACTGGTCTTACAAAATAACTTTTAAATTAGCCCGGCCGCACTGGACTCCAGTTGGCTGATGTTGCTATCTATCACTAACTTCGAGAATTTCCTCTACTCCATCTACCACCTTAATTTAGGAGTCGAGGACTCTATTGTCTGATGTATTAGTGTCAATTCGCTATACATGTTCTAGCCATATTAATGGTCCAATTTAATAAGTCTGGAATGATCTGGGTCTTATATTTTTAGCTCGAAGAAACAAGAGTTGGCAAGAGTAGTTCTAATTTTTATTTCTGACAAGGTTTCTTTGTCAGAAATAATAGCGGAGCAAATACAAAGTCCCTTATCATCTCAAAGTCACAGCTGTCAATTTTGAAGTTTTGTTCGATTCGTCGATGTAGTTTGCCCTTTCTTGTCGACAGCCCTCCGGACCTCTTATTATTAGGTTAACCTTTTATAGTGTTGTCACAAGTTTGAGCTTATAGCTGTGCCATATCTAGGTTGTTCACGCAACACAGTCAAGAAGCTGGTTGCTCGTTCTATAATAGCATGTTTCGATGGTGGTTTTATTGATAGCTAAATCCTGCCGCCGACAGAACCATTTTGAAAAACACAGCTTATGTCCGGAAGTGTGATTGAGTTAAACCCTAGTGCTTGGGAAAATAATCCAACATTTATGAAAAAAGTGTTGTTGGGTGTTTGTCATGTTCGCAAAATGTTGTACAGTCTTGAGATAAAAACTTAGAACCAGCTGCTACTGCAATGTCACAAATAAATATTGCTAAGTTTGCCACAAACTAAAATTCTAAGATGTGCTCTGTGCTATATCCACTGACTGTCAGACTGTAACTTTCGTTCCTTTCAAGAAAGTTAAATGCCAGAATTTGTACAGAGCTTAGCAAAATAATAATCCACAATCTGCCTTGCTCTTATGTTTAACCTGAATAAACACTGAATTGATTAGGAATGCATTTCAATGTTTCATTTGCAGGTTTAGTTCTGTTCGCGTACAGGATTCTATCAAATCCTTTTAATACTCCATTTTTTTCAATTTTTCCTTCTCTTGTGAACTTTTTATTCGAAAATATTCGCGTACGAGACCTATGCATCTGAACCTATTGCCCAAAATGTGCATACGATATATCACATCATTATTCGTATTAAATGTTCCTTATTACAAAAGGATGGCTAAAGGCAGTCAGAATAACTCTAAACCGCGTTCCTCAGAAAAACGTTATACCTTATAGCCACAGAATTAATATGCACCTTTTCTGTCAAAAATAATTCTTTTACTCTTTCTTAAAAGGTCAGTCCTTCGCAAATTTCCACTTGGCTACAATTTTTTTAATCACATCATTACATCTCAAATCCTTTGAACCACTTTCCCTTGAATACAATTTTATAAACTTCACTTAAGATGTCTCGCATACAATTTACGACTGTCTCCTGACGAATATACCTCTGAAGAAACTTTTAAAAGTTAATAAAACCTTTCAGTTATTGACCCAAATCCCAAATGGTATCCATAAAGGTCATCTCCCATCACGTGTTCACTCGAGTTTTCCCCGAATGCAATCTCGAAATACAAAACCCATTTCGAAGTATAAACTTTTATACACTTGGAATCACCTTCCGCCGGCTTCCACAAGACCTGGACAAAGTTTCTTTGCAAAAAAAAAAAACAAGAAACCCTTAAACTTGTTGTCTAGCCATATAACATTTTTTCGTAAAAGTTTTCTTTGTAATATTGTCTGCAAAAGTGAAAAATTAAACATTTACTAAATATATTATATTTCAATTTTACACCTAACAAAGATGTCCTTGTTTTTTGGTTAAGAAATTCTCCTGTATATCTAAATATATCTCTGATCTCTGACCTATAAAACCGGAAATCATCCATTTGACGCATGTCAAAACATATTTTCTTCAAAATAGTACTCTTCTTGTATCCTTTTTCTGTGGGTTTTATACATGTGTATGTGTGTGTTTGTGTTTTTTGTATATTCACCCTCGTAATGAATTGGATGTAATCCTTTTGCCGGGGAGTTTTCTTCCATGGATTAAATGAAACAAAGGATGCGCACAAAACCTGTTAGTTAGAACAGGAGAGCAAAAAGAAGAGAGTCGTCATTCACTTAAACCCACACACACATGAATATACTGCACACAGCATCCGCTAATCACTAAGCGAATGTCAGCGAGCGTCAGTTGATTACCTTCCATGTGGGTGTGGAGAGAAATCATTTCCTGAAATTATATCAAACCAACACACAGCGCTCTGAAGCCAATACACCACCACCCGTGTGTTTCTTTTCCTGCCTGCACACCGAAAAATCCATAAAAAAGGACCTGCTTCATCTCTTATTTACACATGCAGATATGATAAAATTTGAATAGAGAATTTTCGCGCACTTGTCCTTTTTGCCCATATGCAAACGCGCGCGTTCCATGTCATTACCTACCATCATCGTATATAGAGTACAATGGGAGCAGTTCAGCGCGCGATGTGTGGTAGTACCAATAACAGGGACTCCCTTAGGACGAAAAAAAAAAAAACAAATTCGACGACTCCCAAACTAGAGAGTAACTTGAAGATGAGTCCGAAAGGATAACACAGGGAAAAGTGTTTCGTGTATTTGCACGATTGTGGTCGGCGGAGAGACAGAGAGCGAACACAGCGTGCTACAATCAAATGAGACAACATGGAATTGATTTTTCTTTCCCACATCTAACTGCTTTTTGGGGCGGCGGATCATGCTGCTTCCTCGTGCAACATGGTATGATTTGTTTGTCAAACTCACCCACCGAATGCGTCCCCCGCGGCCCAATGACTCTCCTCGCAAGCTTTTATAATATCCTTTCACTCAAACTCTATCCCAACCAAATCTATCGTTTCTTTTTATTGTTTTCTCTAGGACAGGGTAGGTGCAAGAAGACAAGGCATCTACATCCATATCTAAGTGATATAAAGATGCATCTCCATCTTCCAATACATTCGGATATTTTGTGTTTTCTAGTGGGCCATCAATTTATTTAACTTGGATGTGTTTGTAATTGAAAGCAAACGCCCGGAAATCCAAGCGCGGTGGTGGTGAATTTAACCCTTTAACCTGTGCATCCCTGTGTGGGATAGAGCAGCGGGTTAAGGGTTGATTTCTCTGTGTACGCTTACCCTTTATTATTCTTTCGTGTTCTCGCTGAATGTGCAGTGTTGATGATGAGATTCGAGAGAGATACCAGAGAGCAAAAGATACATGGCACACAATAAATGTTAATGGTACTGCGTGAGAATTTGACTATTTTTTCGGGGGATACCAAACCAATGGCAAAAGAATCGCTACTTCTTGTAGAGGGCGAAGCGGCGCGGCACACTGTCACTTGGGAGAAAAATGAGAAAACTTTGTGGTGAACTTTATTTTCCTTCAAATGGAATTTATTACTTTTGCCATTTTGTGTTGATAAAATGATAAATGCGAGCTGAGGATATATACCGTGTGACATCAACACAGTAAGGGGTATAAGTAGTAGAATTGAACTTCTTATAATGTTTTGTATCGATTTCAGTGAGTTTTTGGGGGGTGATTTTGATGACGAAACTGGAGAGAGGTGCTTTTGGCGTTGATTTTTATGACCCAGACCATTGTAATTAAGATATTGGAGAAATAGTTAGTTTCCTTATTTGAGGTGGTCACTTCAACGTTTCAACAAGCTTAGTTTTTATTTTAGTTCCCAAGCATGAAATACTGTAGGAAGGAGATTATTATGTTCTGCTTAATTCTACGAAAATCTACAAAATCTTTTGCATTGATCCAATTTTTAGCCGATCAGTCTACAGACATTTTTGAGCCACTCGAATTCCTTATTTTATTGTGTCCATTTGCGATTGCTTTCGAACTTACCAATAAGTGGCTTAAATTTGTTTGGGCAAATGAGCGAAAAATGTGTATGATCGCCAAAATGGTGACCACTTACTAAACATGTACACTGAGACTGAACGGTGTCATCCATGAGCAATTGCTGAGGCCCACGAGAGGAAGCGTAGACAAAGCGCCTCTACATGTGAAAGAAATAATATGCAGATAAAGATCTCTAGAGTTCAGGGACATTTTTATATATGTATATGGGATTTCCTTAAGAAATCGAAAAGACAAACATGCAAAACCCGAATTTATAAATATTTTACTATTAGACAATGTTATCCTGAGAAACCTATTTTATTGTAGACATATTAACCTCTTAAATTTATAAGCAGCTATGATTTTGTTTTCTCTATACAAATACGATTATTTAATTGGAGCATTTCAAATAGCTCCCTTTTTGTGACTAGTACCTAGACAGAAAATAAATATTTGGAGCTTTATAAAATCATGAATTTCTTATAAACGAAGGCTTTTAGTACTCTAGTTCATGATTCAGAATAATTAACAGCTCGCAAATAAAATCGCTCGTACAGAACAAGACAACCACTTTTAACACTTTAACTCAATTCAATTTTAGTTTTCCTTTTTTCAGGTTTTATATTGCGAAAATTTTAATATGAATAGTAGCGTTCCTTTTCTACTTTCCAAACACCTCGGCAGTATATGTCAAATGGAACGCATGACTTCCTGTAAAAATAACATTCCGCGTTCCAATGAATAGTTTTCATGAACTATCATCTTATTGTATAAAAGATCACGAGTATCTTCCAGAAGCCACAGTACATGAGGACTTTGATTTTGAGCACTATTTGTTAGTTCTTTCCGATCCAAAACAGATTGTCAAAATAGTAGGTAGATTCCAAAAATGCTGCAATTCTTCCGAATTGCTAAGATTCACATGTGCCACTGTGGCGAAAAGTGGAACCAGGCTGCCAGCGCTGTCATCTGCCATTTTATTAACCTCAACGTATTATTCTAAATTTGCTGTTACTTCTGCAGTTTTTAGTGTTTGATGTACCATTAAAAATAAACTGGCTTTAAAAAAATTGTGCTGTTAATGTAAATCTGCAATCTTCGTTTCGCCCCTCTCATTATAAATTCTGATTTGTGTGGCGCCGTAATTGGCTGTCAAGTGTCTTTCATTAAGCCTAGTACGCAGATAGCGATAAATTTTATCCAAATATCTACAGAGATAAAATTTATCTAGTACATTTAACAACACAGAATGCATGAGCTAAATTCCTAATTTCATATAGAATCAAAATTTAAATGAGGTATAACCATATTATGCGTTATACTCACAGTGTTATACTTGCCTGATGACAGACGCACTTATTTATCTCGCAAAATTAATGTTTAACGCTTACGCATTGTTTTGAGAATTGAATTATTAAAGAAATCACATTTAATCTTTCTTTGACAATTTAATGGTTTTTGGTAAAAGATCCATTTATTGATTTCGCGAATAATTTAAACGATATTAACTGAGATTTCTTTGGTTTTTCTATATCGTGTAACAAATTTAACGATATTTTATCATCGATTTGGAGAAAACGAGTGAAGAGAAGTGAAGCTAAAATTTATGTCAACCCACATAATAGGATTTAGTTATAAGTTGTTTTGCAATGAGTTTTAAAAATTCTGGTAATTCTGTGCCACCAATTCCACTAAAATCAAATTTCCGTGTATGTTGTTATTAAAACAAAGGCATGGCCTGTCATCCTTTGACAGTTTTAATTTCCTCACTAGTCGAAATTCTGAAAAAGAAAATAGCAAACAAAATTTTTTCTTCGTTCATATTTTTACAACTTTCTCAGTACGCGAATTTTGTGATATTTATTCTAATTTATGCACGAACGGACCTTCAACAACTTATCAAGTTGTATAAACATAGAACTAATGAATTTAGCGCTGAACGCATTCATTTTATAATGACAAGTATTTCAATGGCCGCCTTTTAAATGCACTGCCTAGTGCCTGTGTCCTTGGATTGTTTGAAGTGTTTGTACTTGTGATTTTTGACATTTCGGTGTTAAATAATTAAACTAGACATTGTTGTTGTAAGGATATATTGGTCAAAAGCTTGGCATTTTCAACAAGTCAAATATAAGAATAACTTGAAAAGATAGCGCGCGAAGTATCTACATATGTGTTGTTTTAAATACAAATTGGCGATATAAAAATACTTGGGGTGTCCTTAAAAAGTGAAATATGGAAGGAGACGAAGTAATCCAGGCTTTGCAACAATTTGGTAACCACCGGAATTTTAAGGATCTACCTGGTAAATTGTTTGGGGATACAGATGAAGCAACAAAACTTTAATTACCCGAACAGGACCGTACTTTCCAAACATTTAAAGCATTCAAATCAATTCAGACCAAGATTATAATGTTGTCACAGAATCAATGGCGCGTATTACTGATCTCTAACTCAATGCAGAATAAAAGGGAAAGAATCGCATAGGGAAATTTATCGCGACTGAAAATACTTTTAGCTATCCGTTGGGTTATTGACAGTTTTTTATTATATATAGGATATCATGGTATGTTTACTTCACAATTTTCCAATGGACGAGGTGCGTGTTGTGATCAATGCATCCTTTCTAAATAAATTGTTTGGAACATTGCTTCACGTAAATATTCACTTCAATGTTTCTAAGAATACTTTCATATTGGCAAGCACATTTGAAAACAAATCAATCAAATGGCGACACTTCTTTAAACGTAGTCTGGCACTCATTACAACATTATTTTTCTCAAATAAAAACAATTCACGTTAAAAATCAAGTAAAGTAACTATAATTGTTTTATTTTTATTTTTTATAGGAATACTGTCTCCTCCGGGTCCGTTTTTAACACCCAGTCCATCGCCATCAGTTTCAGCTAGCCCACGATTGCAACCATCACCATCAATATCGCCATTCCCTCAAGATGTGCTACTGGTAACTGGCAATACAATTACCAACACGACACAGGAGCAGGTAAGTTAATGTCTCCATACCAATAAAAGCTATTCAATTTGATTTTTTCCTTCTTAATAGGAACGCAAGGCGGCGACGCCTGGCAGACGTCAATCAATCCACCAATATACAACTGGCAGCCCAAATGCTGGCACAGTTGTATTTCAACCAAGTCCCTCGCAATCACCAGCGGCTGCAACAACAGTCATTGGTGTTACGGGCAATGAGTTCAATACGACACTCGTTGGATCCAACAACATCTCATTGAATAAGGTACGACAACGCACTCATCTATTTCTCTTAAAGTCGGCGTTTCAATATTTTCTTCTTATGTTATCCTAACAGAAAGGTAACAAACGTACATCACAAGGATACACTGGCTATGGGGGGCAGGCACAAGCAATCAATACATCCAATTCGTTTGCGACAGCAAATGTGGCTAGTAGCCCAAAAGGGCAAACGAAAAAAGCCACAATACTGCCGACATCGATTCACAATAGTAGCAGTAATTCAGCGCAAATTTTAAATAGTCAGCATCATCAGCAACAGCATCATCATCATCATCATCAACAACAGAATCATCACATACAGAACCATCCACATCCGGGTAGTAGTCCGCTGATAGCCGATAGTCCAATAGCAAGTCCAAGTGGTAATATAAAACCACCAACACCACAACCACCGCCACAGATGCTGCAACAATTTCCGGTTGTCAGCGCTGCTGGCAATCAAATATTTCAATTGATTCAATCGCCACAGCTGATTGCGGCTGCGCAACAACAACTGATCGCACAACACAACAACAATCAGCAACAGCAAAGAGGCACCGCAACAGTTCAAACCCACCACCAACATGCGAACAATCAGCATCAACAGTTGCAACAGCACCTGCAACATCAGTTGAATTTGGCGACAACAATGGCGACCAGCTCACACTTGGCTAATGTGACCGCTTCAACGGCGTCCGGTGGAGTTCTGCATGCGGTGACTCATACAACAACCAAATCAACAAAAGCACCCCAACAGATTCTACCAAAACCTCAGTTGACCAATGACAAACACACAAAAGGTCAGATCTCGCAATCACCTCAGTTGCAACAGCAGCAGCAGCAATCGAATCCAGTCACAACGACGAATGCTGCAGCCCAGTCGACAGCGCACACTGGTCAACAAATACTTTTGCCAACGGGCAACCTCAATACGCAACCTCTTTTGCTCAATCAGATGCCAGTCTTAGTCCAACAGAACACTCCGCAGGGCGTGCAGCTTATTCTGCGACCGCCAACGCCTCAATTGACGGCACCATCTCTGGTCATACACAACACCCGCCCACAGCTGCAGCAGCAACAACCCCAACAGCTTCTACGCATTCTGAACACCAATGGTGCTATGCAGCTTGCTACAACGCCAACATTTATCGTCTCATCACAGGCGAATCTCATTCAGCAGAATCTGCAAACGATCAAGACAAACACCACACAGCCTGCAATCACGCAGTTGAGTGGACTGCATGCTGCACTGGCGGCCTCGTCTGCCGCCCCTCGATCTCAGCAATTTATCAACAGTCACATCCTAGGGCAGAGTGTGGCGGCGCAACTGCAAAATCTTCAGCTGAACGGCAACCACCTCGCTCAAAT